>JAWQFJ010001922.1:58230-70730 GCA_034096865.1 Theodoxus fluviatilis | reverse complement strand
TAAAAGAGGGAAAACCAAAAAGGATTAAAAGAGGGAAAATGGGGGGAGAGAAGAGAGAGAGAGAGAGACACACAAAGACAGAGAGAGAGAGAGAGAGACACAAAGCCAGATAGAGAGAGAGAGAGAGAGAGAGAGAGAGAGAGAGAGAGAGAGAGAGAGAGAGAGAGAGAGAGAGAGAGAGAGAAAGAGAGAGAAATGGACAGACATATACACATACATGGCATACAGGCACAAACAGAAATAGACACACGCACAAAAAACAGAGAGACAGACAGAAGACAGACAGTCAGAGAGACAAACAGAAGACAGACAGTCAGAGAGACAGACAGAAGACAGACAGTCAGAGAGACAGACAGAAGACAGACAGTCAGAGAGACAGACAGAAGACAGACAGTCAGAGAGACAGACAGAAGACAGACAAAAAACAGCCAGCCAGAGAGACAGACAGAAGACAGACATGCAGACACCGAAGCTGCAAGAACTGAAGACTAGGAAAGGAAGGCACATGAAAAAGGAAGACAATGAGAAACTGCATGCATGCAAATATTTCAGAAATATTCTCATTTCTACAAAGGGTTAGTGCATTTTTTCATTCCATCTATTTCAAGATTACACATTCTTTAATCCTGCTATGTCTATTTCTTTGATTTTTTTCAAATATTCAGTAGTATGATAGGCAAAATCTTACAGAAATATTAAGGTCATCAAAATGACAAAAGTTCATGAACTTCAATAATGACCATAATTTTCTTGAATAGCCAGAATCATTGGAAATCATATGATACTGATGTAATGAAGGAGTGAAATAGGCAGATGTTACTCTCTCCTCTGCAAATGGAGAGAGAGAGGAAAATCCCAGAGGAGAGGCGATGAGATCAGAACCAACACGCAGACATACGTGTTCATTGCTCCTGTGTTTTTTACACTGGAAGAATACCAGAACTTGAGTCACACTGCACACACAAGTGCAATCAAGCAAAAATAAATATAAAATGCAACAAATACATTTTTAAAGATAAAATAAACAAAATCAAAGTTTAAAAAAAGAAAAATTATCCTCAGACGTGGACCTCACAGCTTGGTGATGCAAGAAAATGGAATATTAAACAACAGTGTATCTTGCATTGTTGCGGTTTTCACACCACAAATCCAAAGAGACAAACTTATCAAGTGCAGTGCTAATAGTACTACACTATATATGACCTTGTACATCTTGTGCATCACAACTCCACTACACACTGAAGGAAAGTGGAGGACAACACTAAAAAACACCCTTCTGCTTCGTGCAAAGTTACTCCATCATCCCGTGGTGCCCAAATCACTTCAAAACAACCAAAGCATTCAGTATCAAATGAAGGATAAATCTACACATCATAGAAATAAGCATACATTTTTTTCTTTCAGACTGGAAACAACCACCACCACAGACCAAAGGGATGAAAAATGCCTCCCACCGTGCCTGCCGAGTAGTATAAAGCATACAAAACAAACTCACTCTTCTATGGTAATGTGGAGGGGGATTTCTGACCACAGCCGGGCATACTTGACTGGCTTGACCGTTTCCTGAGGGTCTCGGTCCACATGCATGTGCAGCATGAGACGGCAGAAGCAGGCTCGCAGGTCTGCTGGAAGGGACTCATCTGACATGCATCTGCACAAGGTAGAAACAGGAGCCTCGGTGAATACAACATGACCCAACATTTGTATACAGGTAATATACAAATACATACATGGGGTAGAGAGATGGATGAGGATTCTTCTGAGTTCTTTAAACATTTACAATATTTTTCTGTGATATACTTCCTGATTGTTTTGTCAGGGGACTTTTCATGTGAGTACTACTGGAAAGCATGAAGACCAAATATTCAAGATGATGAGACAGACATCAAACATAATACACTGTACAAAACTGTATTTTGTGGTTATATAAATTTAGTACATGGACTTCTGGGAGGTCTCCCTCCCTCCCTCCCTCCCTCCCTCCCTCCCTCCCTCCCTCCCTCCCTCCCTCCCTCCCTCCCTCCCTCCCTCCCTCCCTCCCTCCCTCCCTCCCTCTCCCTCCCTCCCATGGGTGGAATATCACAAGGCAAGTCAGACAGGGGTGACTGACACAGCACAGGAGAGGAAGCAAGCACTGACTTGAGGATGAGGTCCACATCCAGCTGTGAGTAGAGCTTGTTGATGGCCAGGTACTGACGATCCAGACACATGTGGGAGAACAGACTCAGCTGGTGCCTGCAATGTGACCACAGATCTCCTCAATGTTCCCATCCGTGCTCAGCAGTCATGACAGTAAAGACTAATCTGGCATCAATGGAAAATCACACATCAAAGACAGTAGTACTAATCTGGACCCCTCCAAAATGAAGGCAAATCCCTACAGTGGAGGTTCAAAAATCAGTCCTCTGTCTGTTTTCATAATAATCACTGTTTTGCAGCTGTTACCCATTTTCAGACATTTTCTATGTCCAAAGTTAACAGCCTAATTGTAATTTTTACTGAACCAATCCAATTTGTACAGACAAAAATGCCTCTTTTCTTGAGACACACATAATCATCATTGCTAGCAGCAGCAGCAGCAGCAGCGCCACCACCACCACCAACTTTGTCCTCCTCATCACCACCACCATCAAGTCACACACACTATCACCACCATCTTCAGCATGACCTTTGCCAGCATTCCAGAGGCAGCAGCAGCACCCTCACAAACATCACCTCCTCCACCACAGCACTGGCGACCTGACTCCAGCAGCAAGAGGGCAGGTCACCAGTACTGCAGGATTTAAAATGTTGACCACTGAAGACTGAAAGATTACACATACATCTCTTTTCTTCAAGTTTTTTTGGGGTCTTCAATGCCTTCATTCAGAGTGGGTACACTTGTACATTCAGTTCATCTTCCTGGGGCCCTCTAGCAAAAGAGAAGTCCCCTCTCTCTCTCTCTCTCTCTCTCTCTCTCTCTCTCTCTCTCTCTCTCTCTCTCTCTCTCTCTCCAGGTTCAGCATCCATGACTTGAAGATAAATAAAAGACATTCAGACAAGACTGATCTCAGATGTCCATTCTGTGGGGATTGAGAGGATGAAGAACATTTTCTTTGTAGATGCACGGCATACAATGACTTTTGCTCAAAATACATAGGACATCTGTTACCTGCCAGATGTAATGGGCCCATGAGAACAGTAATAACACTAGAGTCCAATGCAAGAAAAATTAGATCCCTAACCATGTATATATACATTATGCTTATAAAATGCATAGCCACAGACTAGAGTATAGAAATGTCATCCCTGTACCTATTTGACCTGCTTTGTGACAAAACTGGTGATGATTATTTGTGCTTTTTGGTAAATTTGTGTGCTAGTTATGGGCCAATAGCCTTGACAATACATGTAAAGGTCAAAGTAGGTCAAAGTCGGTCAAAGTAGGTCAAAGCCAGTCAGTCGGTCGGTTGGCCAGTCAGTTGATAGGCAGTCAGCAGGTCAGTCAGTCAGTCAGTCTGTTACCTGTAGTAGTCAAGGTTCTCCTTGTCCTCACGAACATTGTTGTTGGCAAGCATGGCCATCTCACGGATGCCTTTCTGGTTGCCTGCCCACCGAAGCACTACCTCCTCATCCTCCTCTGTGGTGATGAAGGAATCACCTGGCTGTCCGTCGGAACTCTCCAGCTCCACCTCTAGCTCCAGCTGTGTGTGCACCAGCCTGGGTGGGGAAGGCAGACAGAGCAGACAATGAAACTGAATGATGAAGCAGCATTCCTGTCAAGGTTCTCCTGCAACTACTAGTGTCCACATGCTTTTCCGACAACCATTTTTACTTTGGTCCTGGTAATTACAGATGAGTGTCTGTGTATGTGTGTGTATGCTAGTGTGTGTGTGTGTGTGTTTGTGTATGTTTGTGTGTGTGTGATTGTGTGTGCTTGTAAATTTGTGTGTAGGCATGTGTTCATGCGTGTGAGTATTAGAGTGTGTGCATATGTGTGTGTGTGTGTGTGAATGTGTGTGTGAGAGAAACAGAGAAAGAGTGTGCACTTGTAAGAGTGTGTGTGCACCCACCTATGCATGCTTTTGTGTGTAAATGTGTGTTTGTATGTTTCTCATGTAAGTGTGTGTGAACTCGTTTAAAGAGTTCAGTCAGTGCAGTGGTTGATTTTGAAGGAAGTATGGCCAATGACATCATTTTTAATGTTCACTTTTAAGAAGAAAAAAAAGAAATAGCTGTGATCACAGTGACCTGACCAATCCTATTTTTTTCTATAGACTCTAAACATTTTATTTCTATCATTTAAAAACCACAACAACAAGAAACCGTTAATGTATGAACTGTGTGCTGTCCCATATTCCATGCCCTATGGGCATTGCATTTGGGAAATCCATTATCTATGCGTTGTTTTCTTCAAGCGTTTTCAGCAAATGAGAAACTTTGATTTTGTTCAATCTGGCCTCTTCCTGAAAAAAAGAGACAAAAAGTTCTGGGCAACTTGATGGCCCTATTTGGGGGTTGGTTGGTTGGTTGGTTGGTGTGTATTTTATGGCCTATCAGCCTTTGTAGGCTATGTAAGGCCACTAATCACGAAAATCACTAGAACAGTTTAGAGCAAACTCTAATCTCAAGTCACGGTGTCCCTAGTTATTTGCCTCTTACGAATCGCGTAGGAAGACGCGGTAGGTCAATTCTTACCCCCAACCCACAGGGGGTTCCTTTTTTGGGGGGAAGGGGGTGGGGAGTGCATTTTAACAAACCACAACTGCTTTTCTTTTCCCCTAACCAAATTTAACATAATTTGTGTGGAGGTCAAGTCAAATGTTTCATTTTGTAATGTAGCACTTGCTTTATACAGAAAATAAAACACACTAACTCCTTATCTTTCTTTCTTGGAGGCCACCTGTTAATGATAGCTAACATGGCTCTATCATCATCAGATATGACAGACTGCCAAAAATTCCATATACCACAAGCCTGTAGGAAGAGAAAGTCTGTCTAGTGGTCCAGCAGTTATGTCCTGCTTTCATTCTTTGCTTTGACTCAGTGCAAGCGGAAGATTTTTAAAGGAGAAAATTCCAAACTATGCATCCAGTAGCTATAGTGAGTGACTCTCATGACAACTCCACTCTTTCAATTTGCAGGAGGAGGAGATTTTGCCCGAGTCCCCCTACTTGGTCTCGATGAGGATGCTGGCATTCTCGTTGCTGAGCAGACACTTGCAGATGAGCTCCTGGGTGACAGGAATGGCCACCTTGTTGCACACACAGAGGTCCGCCAGGTAGTCCAGAAACCTGCAAGATCCCAAACAGGATTCCTAATCATGACCACTGCTCTGCAAAACATGTTGTGTGCTGATGACACTGAAATGACAATGCAAAGGGAAGCAGACACGGAAAAGGAAGAGGAGAAAATTGTGAGATTGTGGGTGGGAGTGAGAAGAGAAAAATAGTGAGAGAAGAGAGTGATGAGAAGTAGTTCAATGAACAATGAAAATTACAACCATGCCAAAAAAAAAAAAGAAGAAAAAGAACAAGGAAAGATTTGATCATGCTGGAAGACAGGGAGCAAGAATGAATGAATGAGAGTGGATGAATGAATGAATGAATGAATGAATGAATGAATGAATGAATGAATGAATGAATGAATGAGTGAATGAATGAATGAATGAGTGAATGAAAAAGTGACATATATGAATAAAGAAATACATGACTGTGATCACAAGAAAAAAACAATGAGCAGGGGGGTGAGGGGGTGGGATGGGGGTGGGAGGAGAGGGGGGGTGGGGAGCGGCAATGAATACAAACCGACAATTAGGATTAGTTGCTTAGCAGAACGTGGTGGTAAATATTTGTTCTTTTCATGCTGCAAGTGTGATTGGCTCCACTTTGAAAAGCCTGTCAGGAGTAAGTTGTACATACTTTCAAACAAGAAGGGCAAAGCCCATACGACTCACATGCTTGACCTTGATCTTTATATGACCTTGACCTTCAGGTGACCTTCAAGGTCAAGGTCAAACAACTAAACCTCCCAATGACATCATACACTAAGAAATGCTTTACACATTTTTCCTACCAAAATACATGTGACCATGACCCAAGGTCAAGGTCATCCAAGGTCATGCAACACAAAGCTGTTAATTTAAGACATAGGAAGCACAATGGTGATTATTGGCACTTTCTACCATGAGATATGGTCACTTTTAGTGGTTCACTACCCCATTTTGGTCACATTTCATAAGGGTCAAAGTGACCTTGACCTTGATGATATGTGACCAAATGTGTCTCATGATGAAAGTATAACATGTGCCTCACATAATTATTAAGTTTGAAACAGTTATCTTCCATAGTTCAGGGTCAGGGTCACTTAAAAATATGTATACAATCCAACTTTGAAGAGCTTCTGTAACCTTGACCTTGAAGCAAGGTCAACCAAACTGGTATCATAAGATAGGGATTACTTTGCCCTATATACCATATATAGGTCAGGTATCCAATTTCAAAAACTTCTGAGAAAATTGAGAAAATGTGAAAAATGACTGTTTTTTAGACAACATTTACGGCCCCTGCGACCTTGACCTTGAAGCAAGGTTACGTCACTATGTATGTTTTTTGAGGCCTTGTCATCATACACCATCATGCCACATTTGGTATTGATAGACTTAACAGTCTCCAAGAAAAATCCAACGTTAAAGTTTTTGGACGCCCGGACCCCGGCCGCCCGGACCGGCCGCCAGGACGGACGAAAAGGGTGAGTACATAGACTCACTTTTGCTTCGCATGTGAGTCAAAATTGAAATAAGCCTTGTAATTGTTCATTCACACTTGGACTTTTCATCTAAATCAGTGCATGGTTCACACAGCTCCTGGCTGCAGATTGGTCCAACATGCACGCAAGCACACCTGGGCTCCTTTTTCTTGCTGACCAGCTTGACGAAGGTCTCAATCTCTGAGGCTGTGATGTGCTTCTCCAGCAGCTTGCGGTTGTTGTGGAGGAGGGCGGTGATGGTCTCCTCCGCCAGGACATCATAGCCAATCTGCTTCTGCATGAAGGGCAGCTTCTGGGCAATGTACTCCTGGTTCTTCCTGTAGTTCTGCTGGGACAGCTTCAGGATGCGGTAGCACAGGCGGCAGATGTGACGGAAAGGAGCATGGCGCTGGTCCGCCAGCTCCTCCATTTTCAGGAATGGTCCATCTCCATGATCGAGGAAGGGAGCTTGGAGAATCTTGAAAATCTGCACAAGGAGTGAGAGACAAAGGTCACTAGAGTTGGTGGTGAAATGAGTTCTGAAACATGATTTCTGCTTAATTTTTTTGTTCAGACCATCTGAAAAACTCCCCCATTTAAAACACTTGGAAAATGGCTAATTGTTTTCACTCGTAAAGCTACCAAAAAATGACAACTTCTAGCATAATAAAGTAAGAACAACAAGACAGAAGATTACAACATCATGGGGCACATCAAATCAAAAATCAAATTCCTACAAATCAAGTCACTTATTCTGCAGAACAACAGTAAAATCTACCATCTGTTGAAATATTATTATTTTTAAGTACTTTATCATATTTGCAATGAGATGAGGTAGAATCTTTATTATCAAACTCCACACTGATCATGCTAATGCGATAACATGACACCCAGGTCCTACCTGTTCCAGGATGCTCTGCTTACAAAGTACCTTGTAATGCATGCAATGTTATGAAGGAGTATCTTCATCACCAAACAACCTCCAACTTGATGATACTGATGACAGCCAAGCATGTGACATGACACCATAGCCCTACCTGTTTCAAGATGTTCTGCTCACGAAGCAGCTTCTGCCTTTCCCTGTCGGGGCGTGACATCTCCAGATCCAGCGGATCTCCCCCTGTGTTGTTGGACTCCAGGCTGGCCAGGAAGTAAATCAGGTCTGACAGCAGCTGTGTCACAAACCTGCAGTGGCAAAATGCAGCCATGTCATGGAAAATATTATGATCTGCCATGTCACAGCCACAATATACTGTCATAGCACAAACCTGCAGCCATGTCATGGTATGCCCCATGTCATGGTAAACATTATGATCTGCCATGTTACAGCCACAATATACTGTCATAGCACAAACCTGCAGTGGCAAAATGCAGCCATGTCATGGTATGCCCCATGTCATTGTAAACATTATGATCTGCCATGTCACAGCCACAATTTACTGTCATAGCACAAACCTGCAGTGGCAAAATGCAGCCATGTCATGGTATGCCCCATGTCATGGAAAATATTATGATCTGCCATGTCACAGCCACAATATACTGCCATAGCACAAACCTGCAGCCATGTCATGGTATGCCCCATGTCATGGTAAACATTATGATCCGCCATGTCACAGCCACAATATACTGTCACAGCACAAACCTGCAGTGGCAAAATGCAGCCATGTCATGGTATGCCCCATGTCATGGTACCATTTTGATCTGCCATGTCACAGCCACAATATACTGTCATAGCGCAAACCTGCAGTGGCAAAATGCAGCCATGTCATGGTATGCCCCATGTCATGGTACCATTTTGATCTGCCATGTCACAGCCACAATATACTGCCATAGCACAAACCTGCAGCCATGTCATGGTATGCCCCATGTCATGGAAACATTATGATCTGCCATGTCACAGCCACAATTTACTGTCATAGCACAAACCTGCAGTGGCAAAATGCAGCCATGTCATGGTATGCCCCATGTCATGGAAAATATTATGATCTGCCATGTCACAGCCACAATATACTGTCATAGCACAAACCTGCAGCCATGTCATGGTATGCCCCATGTCATGGTAAACATTATGATCTGCCATGTCACAGCCACAATATACTGTCATAGCACAAACCTGCAGTGGCAAAATGCAGCCATGTCATGGTATGCCCCATGTCATGGAAAATATTATGATCTGCCATGTCACAGCCACAATATACTGTCATAGCACAAACCTGCAGCCATGTCATGGTATGCCCCATGTCATGGTAAACATTATGATCTGCCATGTCACAGCCACAATATACTGTCATAGCACAAACCTGCAGTGGCAAAATGCAGCCATGTCATGGTATGCCCCATGTCATGGAAAATATTATGATCTGCCATGTTACAGCCACAATATACTGTCATAGCACAAACCTGCAGCCATGTCATGGTATGCCCCATGTCATGGTAAACATTATGATCTGCCATGTCACAGCCACAATATACTGTCACAGCACAAACCTGCAGCCATGTCATGGTATGCCCCATGTCATGGTAAACATTATGATCTGCCATGTCACAGCCACAATATACTGTCACAGCACAAACCTGCAGCCATGTCATGGTATGCCCCATGTCATGGTAAACATTATGATCTGCCATGTCACAGCCACAATATACTGTCATAGCACAAACCTGCAGCCATGTCATGGTATGCCCCATGTCATGGTATGCCCCATGTCATGGTATGCCCCATGTCATGGTATGCCCCATGTCATGATATGCCCCATGTCATGGTATGCCCCATGTCATGGTATGCCCCATGTCATGGTATGCCCCATGTCATGGTATGCCCCATGTCATGGTATGCCCCATGTCATGGTATGCCCCATGTCATGGTATGCCCCATGTCATGATATGCCCCATGTCATGGTATGCCCCATGTCATGATATGCCCCATGTCATGATATGCCCCATGTCATGGTATGCCCCATGTCATGGTATGCCCCATGTCATGGTATGCCCCATGTCATGATATGCCCCATGTCATGGTATGCCCCATGTCATGGAAAACATTATGATCTGCCATGTCACAGCCACAATATACTGTCACAGCACAAACCTGCAGCCATGTCATGGTATGCCCCATGTCATGGTAAACATTATGATCTGCCATGTCACAGCCACAATATACTGTCATAGCACAAACCTGCAGCCATGTCATGATATGCCCCATGTCATGGTATGCCCCATGTCATGGTATGCCCCATGTCATGATATGCCCCATGTCATGATATGCCCCATGTCATGGTATGCCCCATGTCATGGTATGCCCCATGTCATGGTATGCCCCATGTCATGATATGCCCCATGTCATGGTATGCCCCATGTCATGGTATGCCCCATGTCATGGTATGCCCCATGTCATGGTATGCCCCATGTCATGGTATGCCCCATGTCATGATATGCCCCATGTCATGGTATGCCCCATGTCATGGAAAACATTATGATCTGCCATGTCACAGCCACAATATACTGTCACAGCACAAACCTGCAGCCATGTCATGGTATGCCCCATGTCATGGAAAACATTATGATCTGCCATGTCACAGCCACAATATACTGTCATAGCACAAACCTGCAGCCATGTCATGATATGCCCCATGTCATGGTATGCCCCATGTCATGGTATGCCCCATGTCATGGTATGCCCCATGTCATGGTATGCCCCATGTCATGATATGCCCCATGTCATGATATGCCCCATGTCATGGTATGCCCCATGTCATGGTATGCCCCATGTCATGGTATGCCCCATGTCATGATATGCCCCATGTCATGGTATGCCCCATGTCATGGTATGCCCCATGTCATGGTATGCCCCATGTCATGGTATGCCCCATGTCATGATATGCCCCATGTCATGGTATGCCCCATGTCATGGAAAATATTATGATCTGCCATGTCACAGCCACAATATACTGTCACAGCACAAACCTGCAGCCATGTCATGGTATGCCCCATGTCATGGTAAACATTATGATCTGCCATGTCACAGCCACAATATACTGTCATAGCACAAACCTGCAGCCATGTCATGATATGCCCCATGTCATGGTATGCCCCATGTCATGGTATGCCCCATGTCATGGTATGCCCCATGTCATGATATGCCCCATGTCATGGTATGCCCCATGTCATGATATGCCCCATGTCATGGTGTGCCCCATGTCATGGTATGCCCCATGTCATGATATGCCCCATGTCATGGTATGCCCCATGTCATGGTATGCCCCATGTCATGGTATGCCCCATGTCATGGTATGCCCCATGTCATGATATGCCCCATGTCATGGTATGCCCCATGTCATGGAAAACATTATGATCTGCCATGTCACAGCCACAATATACTGTCACAGCACAAACCTGCAGCCATGTCATGGTATGCCCCATGTCATGGTAAACATTATGATCTGCCATGTCACAGCCACAATATACTGCCATAGCACAAACCTGCAGTGGCAAAATGCAGCCATGTCATGGTAAATATTATGATCTGCCATGTCACAGCCACAATTTACTGTCACAGTACAAACCTGCAGCCAAGTCATGATATGCCCCATGTCATGGTAAACATTATGATCCGCCATGTCACAGCCACAATATACTGTCACAGCACAAACCTGCAGTGGCAAAATGCAGCCATGTCATGGTATGCCCCATGTCATGGAAAATATTATGATCTGCCATGTTACAGCCACAATATACTGTCACAGCACAAACCTGCAGTGGCAAAATGCAGCCATGTCATGGTATGCCCCATGTCATGGAAAATATTATGATCTGCCATGTTACAGCCACAATATACTGTCACAGCACAAACCTGCAGTGGCAAAATGCAGCCATGTCATGGTATGCCCCATGGCATGGAAAATATTATGATCTGCCATGTCACAGCCACAATATACTGTCATAGCACAAACCTGCAGCCAAGTCATGATATGCCCCATGTCATGGTAAACATTATGATCTGCCATGTCACAGCCACAATTTACTGTCATAGCGCAAACCTGCAGTGGCAAAATGCAGCCATGTCATGGTATGCCCCATGTCATGGAAAATATTATGATCTGCCATGTCACAGCCACAATATACTGTCACAGCACAAACCTGCTGGTACAATATGTGATTCAGTCAGATTGTCTGACTCATGTCTGTGTGTCCTTCTGTCCGTATCTTTGTCCATCATCCTTACATGTGTCCATATGTTTATCTGTCCATCTGTCAGTTTGCCTGATGGTTATCTATCTCTCTTTTCAATCTGCTTCCCTATCTTCCCATTCCTCCATCTGATCATTTCTTATTACCGTATTTGACGGACTACAAGACGCACCTTTCTATAAGCCGCACCCCCTCCTTTCAAAAAAAAAAAGGGCACAAGCCACGAATAGGCCGCGCCACTTTATTAGCCTCAATCAAAACATGTCAATCAATTAATCGAAACAGCCAGACACAAAGAATCGCTGGTGAAATCAGTTCCGAAAATGAAAGTAAGAACATCAAAAAAAAGGTGAAAAAGGTTGAAGAAAATATCACACACACATGCTGCACACATACTGTCTACCATGAACACACATTTCTACCGTTCAATCAGCCTGGTCGGAATCAGATTCTGCGGCAGAGAAGCCTGAGAAGTCACTCTCTTCGCTGTCGGAGATGAAGAGCGCCATGATCTCCTCATCAAGGCAAGCGGAAGTCGAGGCGGTGACGTCATCCTCGGAACTTGAATCAGTCTCGTTCGTGTCGTC
>JAWQFJ010001922.1:40730-53230 GCA_034096865.1 Theodoxus fluviatilis | reverse complement strand
GGGGGAGACACCAGTGCAAACCTCTACACAGGGGGAGACACCAGTGCAAACTGCTACACAGGGGGAGACACCAGTGCAAACTGCTACACAGGGGGAGACACCAGTGCAAACCTCTACACAGGGGGAGACACCAGTGCAAACTGCTACACAGGGGGAGACACCAGTGCAAACTGCTACACAGGGGGAGACACCAGTGCAAACCTCTACACAGGGGGAGACACCAGTGCAAACTGCTACACAGGGGGAGACACCAGTGCAAACTGCTACACAGGGGGAGACACCAGTGCAAACTGCTACACAGGGGGAGACACCAGTGCAAACTGCTACACAGGGGGAGACACCAGTGCAAACTGCTACACAGGGGGAGACACCAGTGCAAACTGCTACACAGGGGGAGACACCAGTGCAAACTGCTACACAGGGGGAGACACCAGTGCAAACTGCTACACAGGGGGAGACACCAGTGCAAACTGCTACACAGGGGGAGACACCAGTGCAAACTGCTACACAGGGGGAGACACCAGTGCAAACTGCTACACAGGGGGAGACACCAGTGCAAACTGCTACACAGGGGGAGACACCAGTGCAAACCTCTACACAGGGGGAGACACCAGTGCAAACTGCTACACAGGGGGAGACACCAGTGCAAACTGCTACACAGGGGGAGACACCAGTGCAAACCTCTACACAGGGGGAGACACCAGTGCAAACTGCTACACAGGGGGAGACACCAGTGCAAACTGCTACACAGGGGGAGACACCAGTGCAAACCTCTACACAGGGGGAGACACCAGTGCAAACTGCTACACAGGGGGAGACACCAGTGCAAACCTCTACACAGGGGGAGACACCAGTGCAAACTGCTACACAGGGGGAGACACCAGTGCAAACTGCTACACAGGGGGAGACACCAGTGCAAACTGCTACACAGGGGGAGACACCAGTGCAAACTGCTACACAGGGGGAGACACCAGTGCAAACTGCTACACAGGGGGAGACACCAGTGCAAACTGCTACACAGGGGAGACACCAGTGCAAACCTCTACACAGGGGGAGACACCAGTGCAAACTGCTACACAGGGGGAGACACCAGTGCAAACTGCTACACAGGGGGAGACACCAGTGCAAACTGCTACACAGGGGGAGACACCAGTGCAAACTGCTACACAGGGGGAGACACCAGTGCAAACTGCTACACAGGGGGAGACACCAGTGCAAACTGCTACACAGGGGGAGACACCAGTGCAAACTGCTACACAGGGGGAGACACCAGTGCAAACTGCTACACAGGGGGAGACACCAGTGCAAACCTCTACACAGGGGGAGACACCAGTGCAAACTGCTACACAGGGGGAGACACCAGTGCAAACTGCTACACAGGGGGAGACACCAGTGCAAACCTCTACACAGGGGGAGACACCAGTGCAAACTGCTACACAGGGGGAGACACCAGTGCAAACTGCTACACAGGGGGAGACACCAGTGCAAACTGCTACACAGGGGGAGACACCAGTGCAAACTGCTACACAGGGGGAGACACCAGTGCAAACTGCTACACAGGGGAGACACCAGTGCAAACTGCTACACAGGGGGAGACACCAGTGCAAACTGCTACACAGGGGGAGACACCAGTGCAAACTGCTACACAGGGGGAGACACCAGTGCAAACTGCTACACAGAGGGAGACACCAGTGCAAACCTCTACACAGGGGGAGACACCAGTGCAAACTGCTACACAGGGGGAGACACCAGTGCAAACTGCTACACAGGGGGAGACACCAGTGCAAACTGCTACACAGGGGGAGACACCAGTGCAAACTGCTACACAGGGGGAGACACCAGTGCAAACTGCTACACAGGGGGAGACACCAGTGCAAACTGCTACACAGGGGGAGACACCAGTGCAAACTGCTACACAGGGGGAGACACCAGTGCAAACTGCTACACAGGGGGAGACACCAGTGCAAACCTCTACACAGGGGGAGACACCAGTGCAAACTGCTATACAGGGGGAGACACCAGTGCAAACTGCTACACAGGGGGAGACACCAGTGCAAACTGCTACACAGGGGGAGACACCAGTGCAAACCTCTACACAGGGGGAGACACCAGTGCAAACTGCTACACAGGGGGAGACACCAGTGCAAACTGCTACACAGGGGGAGACACCAGTGCAAACTGCTACACAGGGGGAGACACCAGTGCAAACTGCTACACAGGGGGAGACACCAGTGCAAACTGCTACACAGGGGAAGACACCAGTGCAAACTGCTACACAGGGGGAGACACCAGTGCAAACTGCTACACAGGGGGAGACACCAGTGCAAACCTCTACACAGGGGGAGACACCAGTGCAAACCTCTACACAGGGGGAGACACCAGTGCAAACCTCTACACACAGGGTTCGTACAGGTTTTTAGATACAAAATTCCATGACTTTTCCATGACTTTCCATGACCTTCAACAACATTTTCCATGACCTAGCGTACTGTGATACATGACAATTTTAAAGAGAAAAGTGTATGGCGCACGACCAAACTCACGCACAATACACCCGTTGTAAACAAAAATCTAATTCTTTTTATTATTTTTACAGCAGATTGATTCAAAAACTGACAAATGCAGAAAATTTTCAAACAAGTACTCCTTAAAATGATGATACTTTTGTCTTAAATTGTCTGGTGCTTCAACGATTAACGCACGCTGAATGTGGTAATCGAGCACGCGTCTACACAACGCCATTGCGGTCCGATGTACACACAAACAGGTGGAAAATTTCCGCCTGTTTTCTCCTTTCAAGCGCACAATCCGGGCGCTAGACAAAAAGTAGATTCATCGTACATTAACATCGAATATAGCGTTGGAAGGGGGAAATCTTGTAGAATCCGAGGGTGTCTGTACGAAATTGATCGGAAGAGCGGGAGTGAGCAAATTTTAACAAAATGTCCGGTGACGTTCGAACTTTCATCCATAACTCGTCTTTCAATTTTCACCGGAAGTTCAAACATACACTGAACGAAAGAGCAATCTTTCCTCTAATGAGTAGTAAAGTTTCAACTTGATCAAATGATAAACTTCGACGGACGAGTGTTTAGAAGAGACCAACCTGAGTCGCGAAATGCAAACTCCGTCGAGCCACCGCGAGGGTGTTTTTTTTACGTAATCGGCTTGTATGTTCTCAGCGGAAATAAGACGGATTAACACAAAACTACACGACACATGTTCTTGAAACCTTCTGCTTCATAAACAACTTTTATTCTTGTTTTTATTTACAATATTTTGTGGATTGTCCACAATTAGCCATGAAAGTGAAGTGGTATTCACGGTATTGCCGAGTGCATTTTGGCTAGTACTGTAGTAGCGCAAAGATTTGATACAAATTACCACGGAATCCTACCACTAGTTAAAAAAAATTAGACAACTCAGAAAGACTTTTATCTTTCATGTTACATTAGTATTTTGTGTTATTGATATGTGCGAATCCTAGAAAAAGTGGATTCTATCGAACCGACGGCCACTTTCGGTCTGATTAAATTTCTTCGAACATCGCGTGCGGCGTCTATTTAGCACTCGCTGAAGGTCCCGATTTCTACAATACTTTTTCCAATATGTGCAAAATATTGCAATAAATATCTTCCTAAATGATTGTTCTAGCATAAACTGAAACAAAAACCCCAATAAACTAACCGATTTCAGCTGATTTGTCCATCAAAATCGCATCTGCGCCGTCACGCTCTTACTCGCCATTGTGTGATTTTGACGGTCAATCTATTTACCGAAATGGCGCTAATGTCTTCGAAATGGCTTAGAAATGAGCATATATATCGTTATCACCTTTTTGAATATGATATATTTAAGCTATTCTAATTAAACCAGAACTATATTTGACCAAATTACGTTAGAAACAGCAACATTTTGAAACAGACATGCGGTCGCCATTTCAATCCAGCGCCAAATGGTAAATAGCAAAATCGGACATGGATATCCAGCTGTTTCTTCTGAAGTTCTGCATTCAGGGACTCATCAAAGAGCAGCACCAGAGAATCAGAAGACCGGGCCTTTGCCTTGAGCATGTCTAAGAAATGTGGCCCCAGACCAAACGTTGTCAAGTACCGGGCTTTGCTTTCACTCAAGGCAAACTTGGAGGCGATGACACTGTCGGCAAACATGCGACGGAACAGCTCGTTCATTCCTTTGGTACTGGAGAATGAGAAGTGGGAGATGACCATTTTCAAAGTCCACAAAATTTCTGCTTTCAGTGTATCCTCTGTTGTCAAGAAAGTGTCAATCCCAGTAGATCTACTGCCACTGCCAGTGGGTGCAGGCCTAGTTTCGACCGGCGTAGCAGCGCCAGCTGGAACCACCACCTTTGAAGCACTCTCTGTCTCAGCATTTTTTGCAGTTTGAACAAAATCTGATATTCGTGTTTGACGTTTGCTCTTTTCTTCTTGGTGTTTTTTAGCACGCGCCTGGTGCGCGACACCTATCATGTGGCATTTCAACGCTGCCGCTCCCATGTTGGATACATCAAAGTCTTTTTCACAAAATCGGCACTTTGCCATCCCATCCACTCTCGCTCGCATGACCCACTCACGGTATTCAGGGTCTCCTGTCCAAGAGTCTTGAAAGCGACACTTTCCAGGCATGATGATAATCTGATTCTCAAAGAAACACTGCACCACAAACAAAACAATCTCTTTTCACTCTGTCCTCGTTTGAACCAACTGACCGGACCGGCGTGGAAATGAAACGAGGTCACCTAGCCAAAGAACCAATCAGGAAGCAGAAGGCACACGAGCCTTCAGAATTAACCAATGGGATGCAAGGGCACGTTTTCCTGATGTGCTCAGCGTTTAAAATTAGATTGAGAGTATCGCGCGAAGCACAGCCTAGAAAACGTCTTTTTTTCTTTCTTAAATTCCATGACTTTCCATGACCTAAGTTGAAATTCCATGACTTTCCAGGCCTGGAAAATGAAAAATCAAATTCCATGACTTTCCAGGTTTTCCATGACCTGTACGAACCCTGTACACAGGGGGAGACACCAGTGCAAACCTCTACACAGGGGGAGACACCAGTGCAAACCTCTACACAGGGGGAGACACCAGTGCAAACCTCTACACAGGGGGAGACACCAGTGCAAACCTCTACACAGGGGGAGACACCAGTGCAAACTGCTACACAGGGGGAGACACCAGTGCAAACTGCTACACAGGGGGAGACACCAGTGCAAACTGCTACACAGGGGGAGACACCAGTGCAAACTGCTACACAGGGGGAGACACCAGTGCAAACTGCTACACAGGGGGAGACACCAGTGCAAACCTCTACACAGGGGGAGACACCAGTGCAAACTGCTACACAGGGGGAGACACCAGTGCAAACTGCTACACAGGGGGGAGACACCAGTGCAAACCTCTACACAGGGGGAGACACCAGTGCAAACTGCTACACAGGGGGAGACACCAGTGCAAACCTCTACACAGGGGGAGACACCAGTGCAAACTGCTACACAGGGGGAGACACCAGTGCAAACTGCTACACAGGGGGAGACACCAGTGCAAACTGCTACACAGGGGGAGACACCAGTGCAAACTGCTACACAGGGGGAGACACCAGTGCAAACTGCTACACAGGGGGAGACACCAGTGCAAACTGCTACACAGGGGGAGACACCAGTGCAAACTGCTACACAGGGGGAGTCACCAGTGCAAACTGCTACACAGGGGGAGACACCAGTGCAAACCTCTACACAGGGGGAGACACCAGTGCAAACTGCTACACAGGGGGAGACCACCAGTGCAAACTGCTACACAGGGGGAGACACCAGTGCAAACTGCTACACAGGGGGAGACACCAGTGCAAACTGCTACACAGGGGGAGACACCAGTGCAAACTGCTACACAGGGGGAGACACCAGTGCAAACTGCTACACAGGGGGAGACACCAGTGCAAACTGCTACACAGGGGGAGACACCAGTGCAAACTGCTACACAGGGGGAGACACCAGTGCAAACTGCTACACAGGGGGAGACACCAGTGCAAACTGCTACACAGGGGGAGACACCAGTGCAAACTGCTACACAGGGGGAGACACCAGTGCAAACTGCTACACAGGGGGAGACACCAGTGCAAACTGCTACACAGGGGGAGACACCAGTGCAAACTGCTACACAGGGGGAGACACCAGTGCAAACTGCTACACAGGGGGAGACACCAGTGCAAACTGCTACACAGGGGGAGACACCAGTGCAAACTGCTACACAGGGGGAGACACCAGTGCAAACTGCTATACAGGGGGAGACACCAGTGCAAACTGCTANNNGGGGGAGACACCAGTGCAAACCTCTACACAGGGGGAGACACCAGTGCAAACCTCTACACAGGGGGAGACACCAGTGCAAACCTCTACACAGGGGGAGACACCAGTGCAAACCTCTACACAGGGGGAGACACCAGTGCAAACTGCTACACAGGGGGAGACACCAGTGCAAACTGCTACACAGGGGGAGACACCAGTGCAAACTGCTACACAGGGGGAGACACCAGTGCAAACTGCTACACAGGGGGAGACACCAGTGCAAACTGCTACACAGGGGGAGACACCAGTGCAAACCTCTACACAGGGGGAGACACCAGTGCAAACTGCTACACAGGGGGAGACACCAGTGCAAACTGCTACACAGGGGGAGACACCAGTGCAAACCTCTACACAGGGGGAGACACCAGTGCAAACTGCTACACAGGGGGAGACACCAGTGCAAACCTCTACACAGGGGGAGACACCAGTGCAAACTGCTACACAGGGGGAGACACCAGTGCAAACTGCTACACAGGGGGAGACACCAGTGCAAACTGCTACACAGGGGGAGACACCAGTGCAAACTGCTACACAGGGGGAGACACCAGTGCAAACTGCTACACAGGGGGAGACACCAGTGCAAACTGCTACACAGGGGGAGACACCAGTGCAAACTGCTACACAGGGGGAGTCACCAGTGCAAACTGCTACACAGGGGGAGACACCAGTGCAAACCTCTACACAGGGGGAGACACCAGTGCAAACTGCTACACAGGGGGAGACACCAGTGCAAACTGCTACACAGGGGGAGACACCAGTGCAAACTGCTACACAGGGGGAGACACCAGTGCAAACTGCTACACAGGGGGAGACACCAGTGCAAACTGCTACACAGGGGGAGACACCAGTGCAAACTGCTACACAGCGGGAGACACCAGTGCAAACTGCTACACAGGGGGAGACACCAGTGCAAACTGCTACACAGGGGGAGACACCAGTGCAAACTGCTACACAGGGGGAGACACCAGTGCAAACTGCTACACAGGGGGAGACACCAGTGCAAACTGCTACACAGGGGGAGACACCAGTGCAAACTGCTACACAGGGGGAGACACCAGTGCAAACTGCTACACAGGGGGAGACACCAGTGCAAACTGCTACACAGGGGGAGACACCAGTGCAAACCTCTACACAGGGGGAGACACCAGTGCAAACTGCTACACAGGGGGAGACACCAGTGCAAACTGCTACACAGGGGGAGACACCAGTGCAAACTGCTATACAGGGGGAGACACCAGTGCAAACTGCTACACAGGGGGAGACACCAGTGCAAACTGCTACACAGGGGGAGACACCAGTGCAAACTGCTATACAGGGGGAGACACCAGTGCAAACTGCTATACAGGGGGAGACACCAGTGCAAACTGCTATACAGGGAGAAAGAAGCATTAAAGTCTATTGTAAAAATAGGAAGTCAGTCGCAATGAACACAAAATTAAAATTTCAATTCTGAATGCACAGTTCTGGACGCCAAAGGCCCACTTTGTTGCATTCAAACAGGTGCTGGGCATTGCTTCATTCTCCCTAAGGGTAAAGTGCTAATATCTCAAGAGAGAAGGAACAAAAAAATCTACATCCAGGAACACATACATAAGGGACAGTTTATGATGACAGAAATGACGGCAATATAAAATTACACAAAGGCAAAAGATTGCAAAACGATAGTGAAAAGTCTGCACGTTAGCATGCAATGGTGGTTTTGACAAAAGAAAAGGCATATCGATTGATGACTATGAGATGTGAGGTCTGAGCAAGAGAAGGTAGATCCAGTGAAGAGACTTGAACCTTGCACAATGCCATAAGCACATTAGAGTTTTAGACATGATTCAAGGTATAGGTAAGAAAGAAAATGATTCCTCAACGAGAGATCATAAAACAAGTAGAAGTTTTCTATAATTTATTCCATAACTGTTTTGGTCAAAGATCAACTCAAAGGCTCTGCAACCACTTCCTATAAACTGTCCTCCTTACATATGAAAAGATTACTTGTCAAAGATTGGAAAGCACAGTGTGCTCTCTACTGTTCTCCATACACATGAAAAGATTACTCATCAAATACATTATTCGAAAAATGCAAAATGCTCTATACTATCCTCTATACATGTTAAGAGGTTATTTGTCAAATACTAGAAAACAGAAAGTGTTCTATATTGTCCTCTATACATATGAAAAGATTACTTGTCAAAGATTGGAAAACGGTAAGCGCTTGTTACTGTTCTCCATATGTATGAAAAGATTACTAAAGACTGGAAAAGGCAAAGCATTCAACAAGCTTATAGCATGGTTCTGCACTGCTCACTTTGTTCATGATGGGTTTTTCCTCGTCCTTGTCGATGGGAATGGAGGTACTGTGCACCCAGGTGTCTGTGCAAAGGTGGTGAAGCCTCACATAGGTTTGTCTGCAAAACAGAGACGCATCCGATCGGTCTGCTTGAAACAAACAACACACACACACACAAAACACATCATGCACACACACACACACACACACACACACACACACACACACACACACACACACACACAAACGCATGCACACACACACACACACAAGCACACACAGGCACACAGAGGGACACACACGCACACACATGTGCACACACACACACACACATGCACGCACGCACACACAGGCACACACACACGGGCACACATACACACACACACACACACACACACATACACACACACACACACACACACAGAGGCACACACTCGCAAACGTGCACATGCACACACACACACAAGCGTGCACGTGCACACACACACAAACACACACACATATGCGCACACACACACACACACACACACACACACGATGAAGAACGTTCTCATTCACTCACTCAAATGTCAGATTTCCATCAAATATCTTCTGGTGATAGCAGACAAATGTTGTTTTACTGTTTAACTGTTAAAGCCATGCTGTCATTAAATATTCTGAACATTGCTGTATGATCAGATGTCTGGCACTAGTAATTATTTCCGGCTATGATTGCCTGTGATTAAAATATTTACTCATAAAGGTATCAAATGACTAAAAACAAATCCATACCTTCCATCGATAAATAAAGCCAAGACTTACACAACTGCCAAATATCTATATTATCAACATCATCATTCAAATTCCTCAGAGAAGTGGTCAGCCAGAGATACAACAGATGAGATCAGTTAGTCGTATACAGCACCCCTCCACACAGGGAATTTCGACAATCTATCACTGGAACTCAATGCAACTTATCAAGCAGAGTCTAGACAACTGTACTGCCATCAGACCTGGGCACAAGGGAGTCATGGCGGATCATAGTGGTGGGATCCAGTTCAAAAAGCGAGGCGATGTCATGGCCGTGAGGCACAGACACCAGGCAGTAGACAGGGGTGGTGGGCAGTCCTCTCAGCTTGTTCCGCGTCACATCCATTGTGGGGTCATTGTCAACCTGGAACAAGCAATGACATTGTATTCCATGGAGTACTTTCCTTTACATGGTTATCAAATAGTCACAGGATGCAGAAACAACAACTTAAGTACAGGTCATTGTCAACCTGGAACAAGCAATGACATTGAATTCCATGGAGTGCTTTCCTTTACAGGGTTATCAAACAGTCACAGGATGCAGAAAGAACAACTCAAATACAGTGGAAGCTATACTCTTAAGTCCCAGCCACTTATGGGTACAATTCTGCTTAAGTCCTGCACAATCCTAAATCTCTTATTCTTTACAATACCATTCTGCATCAACTGATTAAAGGTCATACTTTTGTAGGGGTACCTGCTATTTAACAGGTCTGAAAGGTAGAACTTTAAGTATCTTCCACTGAATACACATAAACAAACTCAAGCTTTTGGGCTCATGAGGAAATGGCAGAAGATTAGAAAAGTACATGTATTTAGCTTGGTTAAGTGAGTAGAGTGGTAAAACCATTGGGAGTTTGAAAATGAGAAAAAAAAATAGCACCATTGAACTGGCAGTACCACCAACACAGACAAAAATCTAATGAATTGTCCCATCAATACTGGCTCACAGGAATGCTACTTCTCACAACTTCTTCCAATGCAGTGTCATCGGTATGAACTGACAGAGATGCCAGTTCCATTGTGGGGAGGAAGAAGGCATTTACATTGGGAGTGCCTGACCTCAATGTGACCATGGATGTTGTGTGCTTGCTGCAGTATGCCGATCCCTTCTCCTGCCTAACAATGTCAATGGCATGACTGCTGCAACTGAGCTGCAGTTTGTCTGTTCATTTGGCTGGCAAAGACCGTGCAAATTGGATGCAAACTACCAAAAAGAATTTTCCAGCATGGGCAATACAATTTCTACCTTACACCTACCTACACATACACATACTTAGGAAGCAGCATGGAAACTTCACAAAGAGCACAATCAGTACATGAACTTGTGTATCCACTAAAAAAAAATCCTCTAGCCCAGCTGAAGACGCTCACCTCTGCAGCAAGGTACTGGTCTGTGGCCAGGTGCTTGAAGCGAAAAAGGCTGTTCCAGTGACCAGCAGCACCCCTACATGGATCGTGCTGCACCACCTCCACTTCCCACAGCGCCTTGGAACTGGTGGCTGCAGTGGCTGAGGTGCGACCCGTGGTGCGGAGGAAGATGTACTGCTGTTTCTTGTACTCGTCCCCTGTCAGAAACTTTTCCTGCTCTGCATGGAACAGCCGCACCACATCGCCCTGTGGGAGGAATGGAGGGAGATGGTGAGAGGAAGAGCAGGATACTGCATAGTGTAAGGCATTCCTGTCTGCAATGCATTTCCATTTCCACTGAAGGTTTTTAACACAGATGATTGCACTGCTTGCAATGTAATTCATGTCAACTTGCTATGTGTAAAATAATCCCTCAGGGTAGGTGCAAGAATCAGCCAGAAGTAAACAAACATGAATTTCATTGAGTGACCTCAACTATCTGTACATTGTAAAGATAAACATGGAATGAAAATAGCATCAAATGCAATAGGCAAACTCAGACTAAGGCAGTAAGGGCAATGGTTTTGGAGTGGTATTCAATCCTTAAGCCAAAAGATGTTGCAATGTCACTCTCAATCAAAAGGGCATCCATCATATCATATGCAATAATCTGAACATTTCTGCATTTAATGCATGCTGCTATAATATATTCAAATCAGCAAACTGCATAAACTGACAAAGAGGTAAGGTTATTGCAAGACCAGACATTAAGTGACTTGAGAACAACACACCCATTCAAAGGCCAGCAACTCTTTCGTCATGTAATAACTGTAGTTCTTACCCCTTTCAGAATGTCATACTGGTTTTCCCTGTAGTCCATGAACAGTGTGATCTTCCAGCAGGTGCTGCAGTTTACAGAGTTCACCTGCAAGGAGTGAGTTCTTCAGTCTCAGAGGCACCATGAACTTTTCATTCAGATTATTTCAAAAAGTATATCACAGAGAACAAGAGAATTCATAAAATCCACTTCCAGATCAAAATTATAAAACCAATGCCAACGAAAAATGGTGTTTGTTGACATGAATCGGAAATGAGCAATACAAGTACCATAACCTAATTACTGCAAACTCCACATGAAAAATCTTTAGAGAACACATGTACCATTAGAGACATAAATCACATTAGCCAATATATCTAAGCAGCTAGGCATTCACAGCTTGGTAGACCTTTGGCCAGGGAACTATGGACACCATATACATATAAGTGGCCAATCAAGTACACAAATCTGGAGAATGCCATATTCCTGATCTCTTCCTCTTGTGATTGACAGAGCATACAGAGTGGCCAGAGTGATCGAAGTCCAAAATTGAAAAAAAAAGTAGGTCATCTGTTAATTATTTAAATAACACGTAATTTTCTATCTTTTTCAAAAATATACAGCTCAGAATCTATATACAGCAAAATTTAAATTTTAGTTTCCTTAGATTTGTCATTTTAATATCTGAAACTTGTCATATCCTTTTGGGAAAATTCCAAATACTTTTTAAAAGGATACTTACTTAGTTTATTTACTCAAAAGAATCTCCATTTTTAGAACTTGTTTAATGTATATCTGCTGACCTAGGGGCTCATTTCACAAACCCATGTGACAAAATGTTGCTACATGCATAAAGAACACACCCTGAAAATTACAGATCTGTACAATGCTCTGAATATTTT
>JAWQFJ010001922.1:30730-35730 GCA_034096865.1 Theodoxus fluviatilis | reverse complement strand
AGAATAGAGACTAAGAAAATTCATCAGCATTTTTTTTTCTTTCAAAGCACTTCACTACCCAGAGTTGAAAATGCTGTCTCACAAGCTGCTGCACAGCTCAAATTGATCCTTTCAGTCACACAACGCACAAACACAAGTAGAATTATCTGTGAATTCTTGCTTTCTAGAAGGTGAGAAGCAAGGAAAAGGAAGGTCACCGAGGGAGGCATTCTGGGTAAGTTTGAGAGAAGGAACTCGCAATGAAAATCTATTGCTTATCGGGACTTGCAGAAATGCAAGGAAACTTTCAATGAGAATCTAATGCCCTCACAGACAATGGATCTGCCTCCAGCCATGAATCAATTTGTGAAATGTCAGGAACAGAATAAGCAGGCACGATCAATACCACCTGTGGCATTTCAGATGGCACTGCCCTTTCAGCACAAGTAAATAAATGACAAACCTCCATGCAAAGGCATAGTGTTTCCTAATGCGAGTATACGTCCTAGGGGTATAAATTCATCTTTCTTGTATGTTTACATGAATTTCCACTGTATATCTTTATGTTGTTTTGACTAAAGTAAAAACAAAAGTTATTGGTATTAATGACAATAAAAAGTTCAAAGTACAATCCATTATACAACTTGATCAAACATCCTGAAAGAAACAGACACCATGCATGAGTGATGGGAACAGGTAAACGTCATCAATTTCATTTATAAACAGCACTATCTTCAACAAACAGACATTTCAAACAATTTCCCACATCTTGTTCTGCCAAGACACCTCCCTCATCATCTGGATTGCTGTGGTCTGGGTGCTTTTGAAGCCTCCTCCTGAGGCTTTGGCACTGTGGTATGAGCGTGGCTGTCGAGCATGGCAGGAGATGTTGTAGCGTGGATGGGATATCGAGAGGACAAGTTGGGCCAGTGACTTTTTAAACGCCTTTATTCTTCTTCCTTACAAGGCAGTATACAAGGACACCCAACACAAACTGTGTCCGCTCCCTCCCCTCTTCGCCTTCCGAATCCCTTAGCCTTTCCTCCCCCCCCCCCCCCCCCCCCCCCCCAAAAAAAAAAACAAACAAACCTTTTCTCCTCTGGCTCCACCCCTCCGTTTTGAATGGCTGAGAGAGTCCCAGAACCTCTGACCAATTAGAGATTCCTTTACTTTGGGCTCCAACTTAATACAACGCTACAAAACTATGGAATTCACAGTGCACCAATGCATACTAGGGATACTGCAAGAAAGAAATCTACTAATAAAATCATTCAATCGATGGCTCTACAACCGGGAGGAGAAGCAGTTTGATTCTCACTACACGTGAAGGAGAAAGGCTAAATGGCTAGCACTGCCCGTACCTCACCACAGCACAAGCTGGCCTTGAGCAGCACCTATGTGCCGCCAGGTGGCATCTCAAGGTCAGGTGATGCAGCAGCACCATGCCATTCACAAACGGCTAGCCCTCCAAATCCCCATGGAAGAGATACATTTACCAACAACAACAAATGAAAATCCACACAGAAATTAATGACCAGTGGTGGGGTGCATATGAACCTACTATGTTAGGTGGCAACTATGCCGTAGTTGTCTACTTCGTTGTTCACAACTTTGAGTTGTTCCCAACTACAACAGTAAGGTGTGCATGAGACGCTACTTGGTCGCCACAACGAAGTAATGACCCAGATGAATAGTTATTATTAACTCGGGATATCCCATCTAATGCGCATGCATAGAGGTCACGACAAGGGGTGAACTAGCCAACTCTGTGCACATTTCAATGGCGGACGTGTTGCCGGTTCGCACAGAAAACGCTCTATTTCGGGATACTAGCAACCCATCCAAAGAAAATGTAAGCCATGCACAGCATTAATTTATCAAAGCTGTATGTTGAATGCATCTATAGGTCGTGAAAGCTTTTAGATTTTACAAATGTAATGCAGGTCGAAGCATCCATTCTGAAGCATGAGTTACCCATTGCCATCGGTCACCGCATATTACAGAGAAGCGTCATCAGTCATCCGTCATCCTTCTGACTTTGATAAATTAATGTTGTGCATGGCTTATATTTTCTTTTGATGGGTTGCTAGTATCCCGAAATAGAGCGTTTTCTGTGCGAACCGGAGAGAGGTCCGCCATTAAAATTTGCAAATAGTCGGCTACTTAGCCGTGTAGTGCTGACACAGACCACCACTAAATTTTGGGTTGTTTAGTGGCCAACTTAGGAGGTAACTACGCGTATTCAGCTTTCATGCACACCTTACTTCGCAATTTAGTAGCAAACTTCCCATTTAGTTGCTTACTACCGTGTAGTAGGTTTATATGCACCCCACCACAGGAGTTTCAGCTGAGGGGGGTGAGGGGGTGGAGGAGGGGTTGGAGGAGGGGGTGGAGGAGGGGGGGGTGGGGTGAAAGGAGGTGAAAGGTGGAGAAGTTCTATTCAGCAGCTGCCATAGGCCACCTGTTACTTCTCTGCAACATGCCTCCACAACCAGATTTTCCCAGAATGCATCTGACTCCAGTGAGACTGAGTCATGAGCAATGCTGTGGTGCACACGTAGTCCTACAAGTGCAACAAAGCGAGTGGATATCGAAGCACTGCATATGTGTGGTCATGACTCATTTTGACAGTGGGATCTACCATGGGGGTGCAAGGTTGAACATTTGATGTCCTGAAAACTGCCCTTCCCTACCCCTCAGGACTGATCTAATTTCCCCATCAGCACCAGCTTCCACATGCACTTGACCTTCCTACTGGGTGAAACTCACACACACATACGCGCACACACACACACACACACACACACACACACACACACACACACACAGAGGGAGAGAGAGAGAGAGAGAGAGAGAGGAGAGGAGAGAGAGAGAGAGGAGAGAGAGAGAGAGAGAGAGAAATAGAGAGAGACAGAGGGAGGGAGAGGGAGAGAGAGAGAGATAGAGAGAGGGAGGGAGAGAGAGATAGAGAGAGAGAGGGAAAGATTAATATATATAGAGAGACAAGCGAGCGAGATCGAGAGAGGGCAGAGAGAGAGAGAGAGAGAGAGAGAGAGATAGGGAGAGAGAGATAGAGAGGGGGAGAGAGAGATAGAGACAGAGAGAGATAGAGAGGGAGGGAGAGATAGAGAGGGAGGGAGAGACAGAGACAAGCAAGCGAGATAGAGATCGAGAAAGAGAGAAAAGAGAGTGAGTGACAGACAGACAGACAGAGACACAGAGACACAGAGAGAGAGAGAGAGACAGACAGAGAGACAGAGAGAGAGACAGAGAGAGAGAGAGAGAGAGAGAGAGAGAGACAGAGAGAGAGAGAGAGAGAGAGAGAGAGAGAGAGAGAGAGAGAGAGAGAAAGAGGGAAACAGAGAGAAAAACGAGCGAGAGCAAGAGAGAGAAAGAGAGACAGACACAGAGAGAGAGAGAGAGAGAGAGAGAGAGAGAGAGAGAGAGAGAGAGGGACAGAGAGAGAGAGAGGGACAGAGAGAGAGCTATTGAGATTCAGCTCATTAGGAGGCAGGTTAGGTATACACAAAGCTGGCAGAGGGACACCACAGTGTATGCATGGAGGGCAGGTAAGTTTGATATTGAACCATAAACTATAACACAGAATATGAACAACGCCCACCACACGTATATATTAGGAACATTCAGTGTTTTGATTACGCTCAGGTAATCCAAAGGGTGGGCCAGTTCTGGATACTTGTATATATTTATATCAAGCATGTTGTCTGTCTATCCTATGCTCTTTTATGTCACATGTGGAGAAGCTCTGGCAATATTCAACGTTTCTCAAGAATGTCCTGCCTGAGGAAATGGGAGCGCGAGCTAGTTGTCGATTGATTTTTCTGTTTGTTTGGAAGAAAGAGGTAGTGATGTTTCTTGGGGTTGGTGATTTCTGGTTCGGTGCAGATTGGGCTCAGACTTCCTGGGTGGTCAGAATGGCCGGTTGGATATGAATGATCTGACCCTATCTTGATGCCGCTCAGCAGCATCTCTAACTGCTTGGGGCCACCCCTGGCAGAGCTGCACAGGCGGTTGCAGATAGGGCATGGAACGCTAGTTGTCAGATCAGGGGTAGGGGCAGAGGCAGCTTTGTGTCTGCCCTCTTGTGGAGCAGCAACGCATTCACGGCGGTCTGCCTCAAGGTTCACGGTTGCTGTTTTCGTTTGGGCGCGCAAGGCAGTCTGGTTGGAGGCAGCATTCTCAAGCTCGCGAGGACGAAGATCTGTCCATTTGAAGTTTGCCTTGTATCTCTTCCTCGGGCGTCCCTGGTTGCGGCTACCCAGGACAGGTTCTCCATAAAACAGCTTTCTGGAAATCCTGGATTCATCCATACAAGTACAATTCAACAATCTTTTTTTCCTAATATCAAAAAAGGACAGGGTCTGTGTGAGTCAAGTTTAACCCATATCATTCATCAACCATGAAGCAGATCGTGTCATTGTTCAATATTTGTCATCGGATGATGACTAAACATGAAGCGACTCTTATTACATCCTCTTCCTTACATTTCAAAACAATTCCCATCAGCCCAGCAGAAATGCAAACATCATTTTACAAAAGACAAAATGAACATAGAGAGAGGAGGCATCTCCATTTACTCATGAATCTGAAGCACGCTTGACCTGCAGTCGCTTGCGGCTTGTGAGGTGCGACGTTTAAGGGTGCGCTGATCACAGAGTTGCATCCTTGAGCTAGCTGCTTTATTCACAAAGCTTCTCCCCACCCAGGAGTAAAGCGGGTACCTGTGAGGGCTGAGATGGAAAGCTGCGAAAGCTAACTTCGGCGCGTTCATTCGCAGCCTGGTTGCATGCTCCTCAGGGAGCTGCTATGGTGAGAGAAATTGAGTAGCTCATTGACATGTGCGGTTTGAGCATCCATCAATGGGTGGAAAGTCGCAACATAAAAAAGAGCACCATTACTATTACCACTGTCATGAAGGCGTGGGCGCAGATCTATAGGAACCATGGACACTCTAAG
Organism: Theodoxus fluviatilis; assembly: GCA_034096865.1. Classification (NCBI taxonomy): domain Eukaryota; kingdom Metazoa; phylum Mollusca; class Gastropoda; order Cycloneritida; family Neritidae; genus Theodoxus; species Theodoxus fluviatilis. The sequence continues at coordinate 30,774 of JAWQFJ010001922.1, read as the reverse complement.
GAAACTCTAGGAACAACTACGGGGTTACTGGAGAAGCTCCACAG
>JAWQFJ010001922.1:0-30720 GCA_034096865.1 Theodoxus fluviatilis | reverse complement strand
TCACTACCCTCCCTCAAATCAGAGCCTCTTTCTCCACACACTGTGAACTCACACAATCCAAACTTGTTTCATGTTGTTGACAAAAGATCGATGTTTCTGCACATGTGTTTGATGCTCAATAAATCTTCTTCAACTTTGATGATTTTCATGTTTTGCGCGAAAAATGGAATGCTGTCAGTGAGAGAAAGTGTGACATGAAAATTGGTTGCGCTTTTCAAACGTAATTTGAACCTAGAATGAAAGTAAGTTACGACTAACTTGGTCGTGATACTGAAAAACTGACCCGATCCCTTTACGGTAACCTCACTTGAAAATACCTAACTTGTTACAATCTTTGTACATTTGGCATTATATTTGGGCGAGTCTTATCGCAACAGCGGCGTCAACAGAAAACGGTGCAATAAAATTGTAAAATGCAAGAACTGCGAAATCCGAAGCAGAAGACAAACTGGCTGCGTTCGATTGGTGACTTTTTGTCAATGGATTTTTTGAGAGAAAAAAGTCACGGGTAGTGATTCACATAGAAATAAACTGATTTGATCCTCGAAAGATGCAGTTGTGTAAAATTTTGTGTTACGATAAAAAAAACTATTAAAAAAAAAACGAAATAATGTTTCCGGTCAGACATCAGTTTCGTGACGTACAGAATAAGACCGCCATTTTCAACACGATTTCGAAGAAGAGGATGGCGGAGTCTTGTGAGAAAATGGAAGGTAAGTTGTTGTGTCAAATAGTTACGATGGTGAAAACTTGGCTAATCTTGATCGGAAATGATGTTTATATGTGCTGGTTGCTAATTTTGCTTGATATTTTCTTTGTAAAAGCATTGCTGGTCATTTCTGTTGTCTCATGTTCCATGTCTGCGAAGAAAACCTAAACGCGTTGTTCGATTTTAGGAGCAAAACGTGGGTTGACTGCTGGAAATTTTAGTGTCAAGTTACGATGACGATTTTCAATGCGATAAGTTCACTTTGTGCTGGAAAAAGAATCACTGTTCTTCGATTTTATTAATTATAAGTGCATCAAAATTGCTTCCCTCTGTTAAACAAATGTCCGCCATTGTGATTTCAAAATTCAAAGTCTCATCGCAAATTTACGCGTGCAAGATGGGGTGTACAGTTACGATAATGCTGTATTCACTAAAATCTGAAATTCAAATAGGTATACTTGATTTTAAAGTTTTGAGAGTGCTTCTAACATTCCCTGATCAATCAACAGATGATTCTTTAGTTTTTGTTTTAGATCAAACGAAATTTAGGATTTATCTCAACATGACACAGTCAGTGCTGTTTCATGAGTGTGTCAAGTTAGGTGGAAACTGTTATTTTGCACACAAAAAAAGAAAAAAAGTTAGAAACGGTTCCTGATCAGGAATTGGAATGTCTTAAGGGGTTATTTGTTACAGGTTAATTTTTAACGGAGACTGTCTTTGTTTTGTGGTTTCATCTTAACTTTACACAACCCCACGATACTCAAGAATAGCAGTAAATTGTTAAGCTTGGATGGGGATGACAACTGCTATTCTTAGCAGAAACGAAATATACAGTAGTGTTCCAATTACTATTCTAGATATTATAAAACAGAAAACTTGCTCATTATATCCAGTTTTAAGCTGTGTTTGGCATTTAGTTGCATCTTAACTTGACGACAATGTGTGGTGTAAAGTTGAGATGAGAGATACTTTGCTGTTTTAGTTCAACTGGTCATTATAGAAGTGCCCACACACTTCAGAAACATTGAACACATGCAATGATGCATTCTGATAAGTTGTGATGCTAGATTGTTGATAAATCAAAGTTTGAGCTGTCTTGCTGTCTTATCTTATCTTGACACAACTTTAGGGAACACAAGGAAGACGGCTTGGTGTCAAAATAAGATGATACTGATTATTGCTTTTCTGAAGAAAAAAAGACGGTTGTGTCTTCATTCCAAACCATATTTACTTACTATGCACATTTTTTTCTGTGTTTGGCATTTGGTTGCATCTTAACTTGACGACAATGTGTGGTGTAAAGTTGAGATGAGAGATACTTTGCTGTTTTAGTTCAACTGGTCATTATAGAAGTGCCCACACCTTTCTGAAACATTGAAGGCACTTATTCTGATGAGTGGTAGTGCTAGATTGTTTATAAATCAAAGTTTGGTCTGTCTTGCTGTCTTATCCTATCTTGACACAACTTCAGGGAACACAAGGAAGGCGGCTTGGTGTCAAGATAAGATGATACTGATTATTGCTTTTCTGAAGAAAAAAGATTATTGTGTTCTCATTCTAAACAATTTAATGTGCCATAAGAGAGAATATTTACTTACTATGCACAGTTTTCTCCTGTGTTTGGCATTTGGTTGCATCTTAACTTGACGACAGGTTTTTGCACCGCTCGAAGCAAGCAGTGAGGGTACTCTGTACCTGTGGGTTCATTATCCAAACTCGTGGTCTAAAAAGGGCTACTTTCTGTGACAGTTATTTCTTAACACTTGCGTTTTCATGTCCCATGACTCCATTAATTTTTAATCTGATGTGTTTCAGCTGCATCCATGTAGGAGATTTTCTGGAAGTTTCGCTGATGCCCGTCAGGCCCCTTCCCCGTCATGCTGTGGGGGATTCTTTCATTGGATCGGTTAGTACTTAACCTTCACACTGACTTACTTACTTACGCCTTTGACCCCTCCTGGGGCATAGGCCGCGAACAAGGGTTCTCCATCCATCCCGGTCCTGAGCAATCTTCTCCAACTGTCACAAGACTACGATTTTTACAACACTCAAAGGACTACGTAGGTCACTCAGTACCCATACCTATTGGTTGTATCCCTACCCATGTCGTCCTGAAAGGAATATTCACCGAAGCTCTTTAAAAAAAGGGTACTGAGCGACTCACCTCGTCCTGAGAGGAATACCCACTGTAATTTCGGTCAACCCAGACTGAAAGTTAAGCATGTTGTCATCACTAAAAATATGGGTACTGAGCGGTCCACGTAGTCCTTAGCGTGCAGTTCAAAATCACCTGTTAATTTATAAATAACAGCTGAATAAAATTATTTTAAAATAGGGGAATATGAACATCCATAGAAACCTGGAAAAGTCACAAAATTGCATGTAGATGCATGCAATAGAAGGTTAAGTTAGTTTTACGGATATATTTTGTGGTACATTCTACAACCAAGTATTTTATCTGTTTTCAAATAATTTCCAATGCCTGGACAATGAGTTTTTATTGGTTCAAAACAGAAATTCTTCTTTGGCATTAAAATTAAAGGTGGTTAACACTTTGTTTCCAATGAAATACATTTCTGTTGCAGGTTGAAAGTGTCAAGGAGGATGGTGTATATATCAGAAACATGAAGTAACAGGGGGACTACTTTGTGTTTCCCAATGTTGAGAATTCATGGTTTGTGTATGCCACAGAGATCAAAAGGATCATGCCACCACCAACCATTGACAATCGCTTGTAACATTTTTTCCAATAAACTTTTGCAGCACAACATTGACACTGGCTTTAAACTGTCTGTATAAACTTGAGCAGTGTACTGTCTAGTTTTTTTAAATACATGTATTTCATTTGATGTTTATCTACTCAGAATGTAAGGTGATGATGATGTGTGAACTGTGTTGGTATGCTGTGGTCATCCAAGTGGATAGCGTGTGGTGTTGGATAAATGCATCTTTCTCACATGACATGCAAATAGTGTGTTCTTTTTCACTGTCATCTTATTTCTGTTTTACTTGTCTGAGGCTTAATAAAAGAAGCAGATCAAAATTTCCTTTTTAAGGAAAAAAGAATGTATTGACTTGGTGATTTGTATCGAATGTTTATTCTCTCATTTATTCAACTAAACAGAGCAAGTCTGCATCTGTGATCATTGTGTGACACTTGATTATCCAATATATTGTTGGAAACATGTTGAAACAAGTATCTGGCCATTTTCCATGTTATGCATAAATTAATATTGTTCTATTTTCCAAGTTTGTGTAAAGTTATGATAATGCTAATACAAAGTTTCATCTGTAGAAATTATTAAGGGATACCTTGTTCACCAAATTATCATTAGACATGTTGGAAAAGTGTGTATCTATAGCATATTTAAGATGCATTCTGATCATGATGCCACATCATGCTTTTTTGTTTACGTTTGTGTAAGGTTATGTTAAAAATGGTGTCAAGTTAAGTTAAAACCCAAACTTTTCGCAATTGCTTGAAATGTTGAAACACTTTTTGATGCCACTTTCAATAGATTGATTATGTATAGAGCATTGTTTTAGCCAGGATCTTTTTCATAGTGGTGCAATGCATTTTTTATTTATTAGAAATTAAAAAGTCTTTTGTCACGGTGTCAAGTTAAGATGGTGAACTGAGCAATTTCCATTTTATGTCTTTAATGAGCTTTTAGTACAGTGTGTTATATTTATTTTTTCTTCAATATAAAGAATAATTGATTTGCATTCATGCTAATGGAGTAATATTTTTTGTCTTTAAGAAATGTTTAAATTGAAGAGGATTTTTAACATATTTTTACAAGCCGAACAGAAGGCAACCACAATTAGAGCCAGGATATGTGTATCAATCCTTTCTGCTGTTGATAATTGTTAAACCTCTATTAGATGAGACCCTGAACACATTTTTAAAACAAAATTGCTGTAATTATGCATGTTACATTGATTTTGAATGGCAGTTAAGGCTGCGGTGTAAAGTTAAGTTAAGACAAATGCTAACCTCTAATTTGACTAACAATTATGATTTTATTTCATTTCTTCTTGACCTAGGATCAATAATATCATTAATACTTGGATGTTGAAGCTGCAATAAAGTTTTTGTGTTGAATAGTTTATCTTTTGTGGCTCTTTTTCTGAATGTGTGGTGGTGTCAAGTTAAGATAAGACTCCAAACTGTCTTCTTCAAATACAACTAAACTAAAGACTGCATTCAGTTTTTCTTTTCTGTACAGTTTAGACATCACCTAATGCATCATATTTATGTGAAATAAAGAGTGTATCAGAAAGTTTATTTTGAAATATTTGTGTCACACCAATACTCAGCACCTCTGTACTCTTGACCATATGACTGTCTAGCAATCCAAGCCAGTTCAGTCTCAGGTAGAGATGGATGTAAGTGACTGTCTAGCAACCCAAGCCAGTTCAGTCTCAGGTAGAGATGGATGTAAGTGACTGTCTAGCAATCCCAGCCAGTTCAGTCTCAGGGTGAGATGGATGTAAGTGACTGTCTAGCAATCCCAAGCCAGTTCAGTCTCAGGGTGAGATGGGTGTAAGTGACTGTCTAGCAATCCCAGCCAGTTCAAAGGCTGAGATGGATGTAAGTGACTGTCTAGCAATCCCAGCCAGTTCAAAGGCTGAGATGGATGTAAGTGACTGTCTAGCAATCCCAGCCAGTTCAAAGGCTGAGATGGATGTAAGTGACTGTCTAGCAATCCCAGCCAGTTCAAAGGCTGAGATGGATGTAAGTGACTGTCTAGCAATCCCAGCCAGTTCAAAGGCTGAGACGGATGTAAGTGACTGTCTAGAGCTGCAGCTGAAGGTGACAAGGTGACAAACTTTACCTACTCTGCTGAGCCTGAGTGCAGTGACCTGAAACGGTTGACCTACTGCTCATACTGAGACTATTGAAACTGCATGCAGGGCATCAGAGTAAACAGATGGTACACCTTAACATTTGTGTGAGAGAGAGAGAGAGAGAGAGAGAGAGAGAGAGAGAGAGAGAGAGAGAGAGAGAGAGAGAGGGAGGGAGGGAGGGAGGGAGGGGAAGGGGGAAGGGAGGGAGATGGATGGATTTTTACGGCCCATCAGCCTTTGTAGGCTATGTAAGGCCATTAAGCACAAAAATCACGAACATTAGTTATTCACCTCTTACGAATCGCATAGTGAGACTACGCGGTGGGTCAATTCTTACCCTGAACCCACAGGGGGAAAGGGAGGGGGAGGACAGACAGCAGACAGACAGACAGACAGACAGACCGACAGACAGACAGACAGACAGACAGACAGACAGACAGACAGACAGACAGGCAGACAGACAGACAGACAGAGGTACACACACACACATGCACACACTCATGCACACACATGCACACACACATGCACACACACACACATATGCACACAAACATGCACACATATATACACATGCTTACACACACACACATATGCATGCATGTGCGTGCACACACACACACAAAAGGAGACACATAGAGTGAGAGAGACACACACACTCACACACACACACACACACACACACACACACACTCACACACACACACACACACACACACAAGAGGAGACACATAGAGACACACACACACACACACACACACACACACACACACACACACACGAGGACACTTACAGACACACACACACACACACACACACACACACACAAGGACACTTACAGACACACACACACACACACACACATAGACACACACACACACACACACACACACACACACACACACACACACACACACACACACACACACACACACACACACACACACACACAAGGACACTTACAGACACACACACAAAGACTGAGACAGAGAGAGACAGAGATAGAATGAGGCAAAGTGAGACAGAGGCTGCATGGGAGAGAAAAAGACTGTGAGTGTGAGCTAACACTAGTAACAGAACACACAACTGCAAGAGCAGAACAGAAAGAGGGATAATGGTGTCACAGTTAGTTAGACTCAGCAGATAAGACACCATCCCGCATGGTGTTCTGGCTGGGTGCAAAATCTTTCCACATGATGCACATTGCACTCCATTAACACACAGCAGGACAGTGTATATATATTCTGGCAGGCATCCAGCAACTCCCAGTACCGCAGAACTTCAGCCTACACAGTCTGCACACAAAATGTGTTCCAGATATTCATATCAGTTGCAGAAAAGATAAAAGCTGGTGTCATACATGAAGCCTTCATTGAGCCAGCAAAGTCATCCACATACTGAACTAGCTGTCCATACTGTGTCACACATGTAAAACTGGCTTCACTGTTAACAAGCATGAAAATGGTGGGGCACATATGTGGTTCTTTTCCATTTTCTCTACTTCACTGACATGAGTTGTGTATTCTTGCATTCTGTAAGCTTAGTTTCACATCTTAATTTCTTCTTTAAAAAAAAATCTATTTACTCATTCCAGAAGAGTCTTAAGTTTTGAATAAAATGGGGAAGTCATCTCAATGTGTGCAAAAGAGAAAATATTGTGAAGATATCACCAGCCTAATCTTACCTATCTAGATCTATCTCATACACATACACACACACACACACATGTATACACACACACACACACTATCATGCACTCACGCACACACATGAAAACAAATCTACAGATGACGACAACTGACATCACACATGCACAATCAGTGCATACGTATATATGGTAATGAACACCAGAGACTGTACAGCAAAAGCTGTGACAGTCATGAGACTGACCTGAAGTCGAGACAGGATGGTATCTGAGGAATTTTGTCTGGCACTGGCAGCATTCCAGAACTGCTTCTGAGCAGCATACCTGCTCATGGGACATATTTTGAAGAGACAGTCTGCAACAGAAGAGAGGTGACATGGTGAAAATCTCTGCAACAATGAAGAGAAAAAATGGTGAAAGATCATGCAACAGTTGCGAGGAAAATGGTGAAAGGCAGAGTGGTGGCATTTACCAAATTCATGCACTCTCAGGCTCTTACACATATTGTAACAACTAAACAAGACGTGGTGGGTCAATTCCAATCTCCAACCCACAGAAGGAAGGGAGCAAGAAGGAGGTAGAGGAATAGGAGTAAGATGAAGAGCCAGAGGAACAAGAAATGCAGTGGATTGAGGGGGAAGGGGAAGGAGGTAGAGGAATAGGAGTAAGATGAAGAGCCAGAGGAACAAGAAATGCAGTGGATTGAGGGGGAAGGGAGCAAGAAGGAGGTAGAGGAATAGGAGTAAGATGAAGAGCCAGAGGAACAAGAAATGCAGTGGATTGAGGGGGAAGGGAGCAAGAAGGAGGTAGAGGAATAGGAGTAAGATGAAGAGCCAGAGGGACAAGAAATGCAGTGGATTGAGGGGGAAGGGAGCAAGAAGGAGGTAGAGGAATAGGAGTAAGATGAAGAGCCAGGGGAACAAGAAATGCAGTGGATTGAGGGAGAAAGGAGCAAGAGCAAAGGAAGAGATAAAAACAGAGACAGGGAGAAAGGGGGAGGGGAGGAAGGGTAAGGGAAAGAAGGAGGGAGTAGAAGGAGTAACGGGGGTTGAGAATGGGGAAGGGGGGGGGGGGGGGGCAGTGAAGAGGAATGAATGAATGAATGGATGGATGGAGTTTTACGGCCTATCAGCCTTTGTAGGCCATGTAAGACCACTAAGCATGAAAATCACTAGGACAGTTGAGAGTAAACACAAATCAAGTCACGGTGTCCCTAGTGAACACCTCTTATGAATCGCGTAGAGAGACGTGGTGGATCAATTCTTACCCCGAACCCACAAGGGGACAGAGAAGAGGAAGAATACTAATAGTACACAAAGAAAAGAACTCAACACCTGTAAGTTCTGGAACTGATGTAAACACTTTCCAGACAGTTACTCAGTACTTCCTGTCATGACAAAGGCAATGACATTTATAAGAAGACATCAGACTTTCACCTAGGACTACAGGAGACTTGAAAGTTCCCACACTGCCAGACGTCTAACTTTATCTCTCTTCTTTACTCTTCTTTAGCAGTTTAGGTCATACTGGTAAATGAATCTGAAAATTATTAATGACTATTTCAAGCAAATATTATCTGTTTCCACTACTTGAGCAATGAACTAGGTCTACACTTTTTTTTAACCCTAGGATTGTATCACAAATACGTGTTGATATATATGCCCTATCGAGAGAGAATTACTTTTCTAAAGAAGCGCTACTCTAATACTACCATTTGAAAAGTTTGCTACCCAACAGGTGTAAAATTACTGATAAGTCTGCATTGAATGAAATATGTCGTTCATGTTATGATGAAAACAAAAAGTACTCTGCATATATTTATACATGCTGACAGACTGATAACTCAGGGACCAAAAGTTTTTTTTGTCTGTCCACACGGGTATATCTGTGTGTGTGTGTGTGTGTGTGTGTGTATGTATGTGTGTGTGTGTGTGTGTGTGTGTGTGTGTGTGTGTGTGTGCGCGCGTGCGTGCATGCATGCATGTGTGTGTGACTACATGTATTAAGAAATTTACATGATTATGCAGATTATAAGACTTGTAAGAATGTGAGATTCACTTTTTTTAATTGATCTTTCCCAGCAAGGAACTTACCCCTGAATTTCTTGGGAGGGTTGTTCAAGTCTCCAGCATCTGGCTGAACCACACATCTGTCATCAACCAGGCTGGGGAAGAAAGAGAGCAAATTTCATGCATAAAGTAAGCACAATAGGGATTTTCTAAACATGAGTACATCAAACCCTCAACACAACACATAACAAATTGCATAGATTTGTTACTGGACCCTTTTCTAGATAAAAGGTGTCCTTAATATTTTTTTGTTTTATTCATGCATATGAGCACTTATATTTGAGTATTTATGTATGTTTTATGTTTGTTTGTGTGGATGGGTGACAGCATATATGTAGGTTTGAGTATTTGGCTGACCAGTGCATTTTCTCCACCATGTGAATGAATCCATGTTTAAATAGCAGGGATATATGAAGGAAATACTTGCACTGTATATATATGTGCACGTCCACGATATTGCCTAACACTATCAAAAACTGGGGGTCTGGGTAAAGACACTTGAATAAAACTATCTAACACAGTCAGCATGCATATATTTCAAATTTATATGGGTTCTTTAAATGTTTTTGTAATGCTATGACCAATAGTTTTTATAGTTTTGCTTTGCAGAGATTCACAAAAAAATAATTAAACTCGTACGAAGCGGAAAAATGGCGCCGAAAAACGGGACATTTTGCGACGCCACTTTTGAATCTTGTTATCTTGTGCAAATTCACCTTACAAAGTGTAAATTGTGTGAAATAATTCAAGTTCAATTGTTAATTTAGTCATATTTCAGTGGAAAGTCGCCACAAAATAAAAACAGAGGTAGTTCTACCGAAATAAAAAAGACCTATGCGTACGTTACTCTCGTTTCTCAGTAACCACCCTTGCTCAGAGGAAAAAAATCGAAGCCAAACATGTGTACATAAATGTGTTGAAGAGAAGGTTCAAATTACTTTTCCTTTCATTAGTTTACTCATACAACTGCATAGTTTTATTATTCTTTTGGTATTAACCAATTTCTTGGGACTATTTTGATGGTCAGCGTCGGTTGTTTCCCTGCGTTACTTACGAAAGGTATGCGTGTACCAAACGTGTTGCTATATTGTTCCGCACTCGAAACGGATACAAAGGAAGCTTTTGTCATCCCGCAGTCAATGAACACGTTTATAGAAGGATACGTCATAGTACACGCGATTTTTGACCAATGAGAAGGCTTCGTTTCCTTCATTTCCTTCTGTTACGTACGAAAATTTGCTACACATGTGCGAAGCTTTCAGTTCGTTTGATCCGTTCGATCGACCATCTTCATCCAATTTGGGTTAAGTAAGGCATTCTACATTAGTTTTTTATTAATACAATTCAATAGTTTCGTTCATGGGTCATGAATAAATACTTTATGACTAGTTTTTATCAACGCCATTCTGGTTTTGGTTTCTGGTGTTTCTTACGAAACTCAATCGTCGCGGAGGAGCTTATCACATCGATTGATTTGGTCAAAATCACATCATGTTTGTTTTCATAGAACTAATTTGATGTTCCCTCATGCTAGATATCAAAATAATACCTTTTATAATGATATACGCATGTGATCGTCTCGCTGGTTACAAAGAAACCAAACACAGGTATGTCCCACCTAGTGTTAGGCAATATCGTGGACGTGCACATATATAAACTCTAACACATGTGTTTCTCCACTGTTCCATCATAACGTGTACATGTGTACATATAGAAATAGCCAGTATCCTGAATGGAGCATAATTTCCTTGTTCTCTATTGTCAGATAGGCATACAGGAAGGCATACATCCTGCATGCCACTACTATGGGCCAAATCATAAGGACAATATATTTCAAAGTCTGACAATTAATCCAAGTAGTTTATTACACATTAGAGCAGAACAGACAGACGTGTTTCCTGGAATGTTCAGGAAATGTAATTTTACCTGTTCTTTATTTAAACAAAATCTAGATGTACACTTGTGGATACAGAACAAACCATTCAAAAGGACACGAGGAAAATTACCTGTGGTAGTATATGCTTAGGCAAAAAAAAGAAGCTATAATTAAGGTAACATGGCAACAACAAAAAAAGGGGGGTTAGTAGGTTGGCCGGAACTTTTTCTTTTTTAAGAAGAAGTCAAATTGAACATAAACCAAACTTTTTTTCACTCTCTCTCTCTCTCTCTCTCTCTCTCTCTCTCTCTCGCTCTCTCCATAACCCATGTTCCCAAGTTCTGAGCAAACAAGACAGTGAGGCCTCCTATGGCAACACATGAGAATGCAAACAAAACAGGGTCTGGCCAGGCTTGTAGTCTCTCTGCTCACCTTACCAGGACTGACTGGGAACATGGATACTGACATTGACAACTTTATGGCCAAACTTTAATAACAACCCAGCTACTAGCACAGCCCCTCAGCAGGAACTACAGATCTCTGGTACTTCATACCTTAATCAAAACTGACGTACACTACTCTCGAAGAGAGCTAGAAGATATCATCTTGCTCATGAGCAAGAACATATTTTCAAATATATCCAAGTTTTACTTGTGGATAAAATGCAATAAAATGATTACAATGATGCAAAGAATGTTGATATGCCAATGGTGTATATGCTGATCTCTACTTGCTTTTAATATACAACTCCTGTATCAAGTGACAGATGAACAGTGTCCCCTTGTACTTTTCTGTTTGGCATTTAGTCCAACCCTGACCTACCTCAAGGTGTGCCAGTATGCAATAGTACAAGCCCTGGGGACAAGGCTGAATGATTTTGTTACCAGACTTTAAAGACATGTATCTGTGTATACATAAGGGTGTGTGAAGGAGGCTACTTAGGACAATGTATTTATTTCATATCTACAAATATACACTGCAGCATTAATTGGTTAGAGCATGCACTCAGATGAATATATATATATACACACATGTACTCTTTTGTGTACAGGTGCATATTGATAGACAGGTTTACAGGTAGTGAACAGTCCAAAAGAACATTTGGATGCTTTTATACCTGCATGCAAAATATTATGCATGCACGCATGCACACACACACACACACACACACACACACACACACACATGCAAATACACTCACATGTGTACACATATAAACAAATTCAAGCACGCGCGCACACACACACATGCACGCACACACACACACACACACACACACACACACACACACGAATGCATGCATGCACACAGACATTCATATTGATTTATATTAATGCATATGGACAAATAAACACACACACACATGCACACTTATACACCATAGACACACACACACACACACACACGAATGCATGCATGCACACAGACATTCATATTGATTTATATTAATGCATATGGACAAATAAACACACACACACATGCACACTTATACACCATAGACACACACACAAAGAGACAGACTAAGTATGTACCAGCTGAATCATTTCCCACAGCTGTCACATGGATATATCCCTATCACTTTAAAAGTTTAATTTATCATGTAAGTTTCATCAAGTCCAAATGGAGCTGCAAATCATCTGGCTTAAGTGGAATGCATGGCAACACACATGCAAGCACAATCGATATGGCAACACATGCTGAAATGCATACACAAAAATGCCCATTAAACACATAAAACATAAATACAATGATTATTCTTTGTTTTCTATTTTTTTAACTGCTCTGCTTGTCAAGTAACAGCCTTACGAAATACGTTTTGACTTAATGCAAATTTATGACATGAGTGTGATATCTCTATCACAAAACATGTTTCAAACCAACAACAAAAATTTCATTGTGTGTCTCATTCATTCTTTACGAGGTGTGACTGCAGTCCACGACAGTGATTGGAGTCAAAATGTCGATAAACTGTCAGTGCCATAGCAGGGTTGGATGTGTCTGTTAGCAGCTCTATACATCTTTCGTCAACACCGCTATTTTTGTTCACTCGCTGATGTGCAACTGCATGTGATCAAGCATGGACGAAATGGCTGAAAAGCATGAAAGCTTGTTGGTCGTCATTCACGCCATCACAAAACTTCAGAATGCATCGTCTTCGAGCAACATCAGAAACTCACAACCAGCGGTTCAGATGACACTGGACACGATGTTAGACAGGGAGCTGAGGGCGAGTAAAACCTGTTGCGCTGTGGACCACACCTGCATTTTCATTAACACAGGTGCACATTTGACACTTCAATCTGTAAGCTGTCACAAGACTGTCGCATGATGACACAATCTTCTGCCTTCATCTTTCATCGGTTCTTTCATGTGCCCTATATATATCCGCACTTCAGGTAGGTGAGTACTTTTGTTTGAAACACTGCATGGCACACATATATGCGCGCTACAACTTAGTACAAGCAATGCGTAGGCGAACTTACCCCAATGTTGAAATAAATCCATTCACGCTGCCCTCAGCGTACAGGGAGACGATGTCCCCGATATGTAGAAAATTCGCAGACATCGTTAGCTGATCTGCTGGTCAAAGGTACAATCCAAAAACCTGAACTCACAATGAAAATACATCCGCATTTCGCAGTGCTCAATGCAACCGTTATTCCGCCGCAGCTTCGCTGTCACCCACACATTCCCACTCCGACGTCGTTCACAGCATTTCACAGGAGATCGAATCTTATTCAGGAGATTAGAGGGATGTCATACCAAGGCAGGTGCATGCCCAGGTCATATCATTGTGTGTGGATTTCGCCAGCACCAGAGGCACCGCCCGATAGTGTTCTGACAGTTATACGGTCTGCAATGCCCCTGCACACCGAGCACCGCCGAGCGAGGGCGTTCGGAGCTGCTCGTCGACTTCCGTGCTTGTGACGATTCCCGCGATTGTGTCAATGAGGTCCATTCATTGGCCTAAGCCCTTGGCGTAACTCTTGCCGTCTTTGAGTAGTAGACTAACAGTAGTAGTAGTAGTAGTAGTAGTAGTAGTAGTAGTAGTAGTAGTAGTAGTATGAGAGGCTTAGATATAGGCCGTGAAGCCTTTTAAACGCCCCATCGTAATGTGTTGCCTTATATAGGGTCATAGTGTAATTTCTAATTTCGACAACGTCACTCATCATAGCTTCTAAATAATGACTTAAAAGTAGGATCCTTGTCCAGTTGGTTTTTGAAGCTGTTAGTAGTTGGTGCAGTCTTAAGCCGAAACGGAAGGTTATTCCACAGGTGAGCAACACGATTACTGAAACAATACTTCCTTAGGTTAGTATTACTACGTTGAATAAATACCTTTCCGTCTGCATTTCTCGTACTGGTATAGCTCGGTGACTCAAAAAAGTCGCTCCACTCCACGTCTACGAGATTATTATACAATTTATACGTCTCTATTAGGTCACCGCGAATCCTCCTTCCCCTCAGTGAGTGCAGATTTAAATACTCTAAACGCTCGCTGTAGGACATCTCCCGGCATTCGCTCAGCAACTTGGTAGCCCGGCGCTGGACTCTCTCCACAGCCTCTGACTGTCTTTTTAAATGCGGGTACCATATAATATTACCATATTCAACTCTTGGTCGAACTATAGCCTTGTATAGCTGGATGAAAACGTCCTTGTTTAAATATATAAAGGTTCTTTTGATAACTCCAATCATCTGGTTGGCCTTGTTTATAGAAACTTGAATATGTGGGTCGAATGTCAATTTAGGGTCAAAAGTGACTCCCAAGTCTCTCTCCTCGTTGCATACACTTAGGTTTAAGTCATCTTTTCCCATTTTCATAGTGTAATTAAAACCTGGATTATTTTTCCCAAGGTGCATTACCTTACACTTTTCTACATTAAAATATAGGTTCCATACATCCGACCACCTCTCCAATCGTTTTAAATCACCCTGCACCCGGCTACAATTTCTTGATTTATTATATATCTTCGTGTCGTCGGCAAAAACTTTGCATGATGACTGTATCCCTTCTGGTAAGTCGTTTATGAAGACTGTAAACAGAACCGGACCCAAAATACTTCCTTGTGGAATTCCGCTTTGTACGTTTGCTATGGATGAGTTTGCATTGCCAACTCTCACCTTCTGATGGAGATCGACAGAGCCGATGACGGTCACGATGTCGGATGTGTTGGCTTGTGTGTTTGTAGTAGTAGTAGTAGTAGTAGTAGTAGTAGTAGTAGTAGCTGAGAGGCTAGATGTAGGCCGTGAAGCCTTTTGAACGCACCATCGTAATGTGTTGCTTTATATAAGGTCTTAGCGCCATTTCCTTTTTGCGACAATTCATGTCACTCATCATAGCTTCTGAATAACGATATAAATGTAGGATCCTTGTCCAGTTGGTTCCTGAAAACGTTAGTAGTCGGTGCAGTCTTGAGCCGAAACGGAAGGTTATTCCACAGGTTAGCAACACGATTACTGAAACAATACTTTCTTAGGTTAGTATTACTAGTTATACTACGTTGAACAAACACTTTTCCGTCTGCATTTCTCGTACTGGTACAACTTGGTGACTTCTTAAAGAAGTCGCTCCACTCCACGTCTACGAGATCATTGTATAATTTATAAACCTCTATTAGGTCACCACGAATCCTTCTTCCTTTTAGTGAGTGCAAATTCAAATATTCTAAGCGCTCGCTGTAAGACATATATCCCGACATTCACTCAACAACTTGGTAGCCCTGCGCTGGACTCGCTCCACAGCCTCTGACTGTCTTTTTAAATGCGGGTACCATATAACGTTACCATACTCAACTCTTGGACGAACTACAGCTTTGTATAGCTGAATAAAAATGTCCTTGTTTAAATATATAAATGTTCTTTTGATAACTCCAATCATCTGATTGGCCTTGTTTATAGAAGCTTCCATATATATGTGGGTCAAATGACAGTTTAGGGTCAAAAGTGATTCCCAAGTCTCTCTCATCATTACATACATTAAGATTTAAGTAATCTTTTCCCATTTTCATGGTGTATTTTAGTACGCAGGGATTATTTCTTCCAAGGTGCATTGCCTTACACTTTTCTACATTAAAATATAGATTCCATACATCCGTCCACCTTTCCAATCATTTCAAATCGCTCTGCACCCGGCTACAATTTCTTGATTTATCATAAATCTTCATATCGTCGGCAAACACTTTGCACGATGACTGTATCCCTTCTGGTAAGTCATTTATGAATACTTTAAAAAGAACCGGACCCAAAATACTCCCAGTCACTTCATAAGCCTGTATAATAATCTTTTGTGAGGAACGGAATCGAAAGCCTTTCGAAAATCAAGATGGATTATATCTACTGGGTTCCTTTCATCAAGCATCTTAGTGAGTTCTTCCATTACCTCCATTAGTTGAGTCATGCATGATCTCCTACTGCGAAAACCATGTTGGCACTTTGCATACAAGTTATTGTCATGAAGATGTGAAGTTATTTTATCTCATATAATCGACTCTAACACTTTACACGCAATACAAGTTAAACTAACAAGTCTGTAATTACCAGGTTCAGACTTGCTGCCTTTTTTGACTCACATGCAAAGCAAAAGTGAGTCTATGTACTCAGCCGTGTTGTCCGTCCGTCCGTCCGGGCGTCCGGGCGTAAAAAACTTAAACGTTGGATTTTTCTCGGAGACTATTAAGTCTATCAACACCAAATGTGGCATGATGGTGTATGATGACAAGGCCTCAAAAAACATACATAGTGACTTGACCTTGCTTCAAGGTCAAGGTCACAGGAGCCATAAATGTGGTCTCAAAAACAGTCATTTTTCACATTTTCCCCATTTTCTCCCACGTTATTGAGAATGGCGGCCTTAGCTACAAGTGGTATATAGGTCAAAGCAAGCCCTATCTTTTGATACCAGTTTGGTTGACCTTGCTTCAAGGTCAAGGTCACAGGAGCTCTTCAAAGTTGGATTGTATACATATTTTGAAGTGACCTTGACCCTGAACTATGGAAGATAACTGTTTCAAACTTAATAATTATGTGGGGCACATGTTATACTTTCATCATGAGACACATTTGTTCACATATCATCAAGGTCAAGGTCACTTTGACCCTTATGAAATGTGACCAAAATGGGGTAGTGAACCACTAAAAGTGACTATATCTCATGGTAGAAAGTGCCAATAAGCACCATTGTGCTTCCTATGTCTTGAATTAACAGCTTTGTGTTGCATGACCTTGGATGACCTTGACCTTGGGTGGGTCAAGGTCACATGTATTTTGGTAGGAAAAATGTGTAAAGCATTTCTTTGTGTATGAAACTATGATGTCATTGGTAGGTTTAGTTGTTTGACCTTGACCTTGAAGGTCACCTGAAGGTCAAGGTCATATAAAGGTCAAGGTCAAGCATGTGAGTCGTATGGGCTTTGCCCTTCTTGTTTAATATAGCAGTAACTTCTGCAGATCTCCAGTCGCTATGTACAATACCAGCTTCGACAGACTTATTCAAGTTATTGAACAAAAGACATAATGGGGTAGCTAGTTGTCTAGATAATTCCTTTATCACTGGTGGTGTGTTGTCTGGTCCCTGAGCTTTAGAGGTGTCGAGATCGTTTAATTTCTTATGCACTGCTTCTGGTGTTATAATAATATCAGTCACAGTAGCACCCTTAGAATACTAAGGAGGACACTCTCAACAGACAGGTTTGTGTTCGCGTCTTTCTGTGTGTGCCTGTATGCGTGTATTATCATTTTATAGTATATGCGCCTCTTTATGTGTCTGACTGTGCCTGTCTTTCCTACCATGTTTGTCTACATGTAACTGCGCACAACTGTTACAGTCAGCGTAGCAGCGTATTTCTGTGTTTTTCTTTATACTCTACAGGGATTGTATCATGTGCCTGTGTATTTTCTGAATGTGTCTATTTATGGTGCCTGCCTGCCTCTTTGTGTATTTGTGTGTGTGTGTGTGTGTTTGTGTGTGTGTGCTCGCGCGCATATATAATGAGCAATTCTAAAAAGGTGGCAAGATAAGTGTGACATTAGACCTAATTAGTAAAAATCATCAGATTTGACTGAAATCAGCATATAATGTTAGAACAAACTGTATTTTATCATAAATTATGAATAAAAAGATAGTTTGCTATTTTGTGTGTGTGTATGTGAGCGTTAAAGTGGAAAAAGGTGAATGTTGACTAGTCACCAATGTCATAAAAAAACCACAAATATCTGTTATTACCAAACATGTCACACTAACTATTCTTACTATATTAGATGTCATTCCTAATGCAATAACATCCTGTAAAACAATTATATAAAAAAAACAATTGAATTTAGTAATTATAAAGCATTTGTAATGTCATCGGTGACTAGTCAACATATCCGTTTGTACACTTTCTCAGTAATTACAAAAAACAAGCAATACAGACACCAACTACTTTTTGTGTACTAAAAATGACAACATTTATTCACTGTAGCAAAGGTACAGCTTAAAATTGCCGCTTTGCAGCAATTTAATTGAAGAAATCAATTTTGTGTCATCAGTGACAAGTCAACACAGGAAACCGATGTTTGCTTCGGCGGCTGACGTTCAGGTCAGAAACAGTCGAAGTACGGTTCGGCCGTTTCCGCCCACCACTTCCGCCAGTCGAAGTACGGTTCGGCCGTTTCCGCCAGCCACTTCCGCCGTGATCACGCTGTGATCACGCACACAAGCGGCCAATCAGAGCCTAGACGACAGACAGGCCGTTATTTCGAAGAATTGGTTTGCACTGGCCTCTGATTTCTACCTCGTGTGCCTTCGGTAATTATTCTTCGGTACCAGAAACAGTTGCAACGTAAAGCCGGGAAATGAAGCTTCGATGCGATACCAAACATGTGGCGTTCTTTGGAAGGAAGATGCTGAAACTAAGCTTTCAAATCTGTGCATTTTGGCTTCCTGGTTAGTACTTTGTTGTCTCGGCACTCATCCACAAATGATGACACAAAATACAAAAACTCTTACCTCTTCGTTTGCGCTCCATTTTACCTCGTGTTGTTCGGTCAGCACTTCTGGCATATGTGTTAGAACGAAATTATGGATCGGGAACAGAAAAGTTTCGAAGAAAATTCATCTTTTTTCGCTTTTGTTGATTCGGCACATTATGACGGAAATTTGACCGCTAAACTTTCACATCCTACAACTCCTTAAAAAACGCATTGATTAATTTTCTGAGAATTATGACAATATTATCGACACCAATCCTGGATCCAATCCAATAAACCACGCCGAAAATAGTTGATCTTATCGTACACTGAAAAATTTGTCTGCAATGACACGACGCCGTGACGAGGCAAAAGCAGATTTTGAAGCCAAATAAAATCAGAATAGGTTGGTAACATTCAGTTCTAGTTGCTGGCAGTTGAGCATTAACTATTTTCTTGTCTAAAAACCACCAGATGTTAGAAAAAAAATGTGGGGTTCAAGAGAAAACGGAATCCTTTTCCTCTTGGTTAAAAGTGTCACGTTTGGTAATGGCGGTTTTTCACGTTTCTCTTTAAATACATGCGGACCATTCACACACAAAAGCAACAATCGGAACAGATTTATTATATGTATATCTTTAATCTTTTCTCTACAATATGATATAAACGTAACATCATAAAAAGTTTGTAGTTTTTGTGTTATTTACACTCTACTGGACAACCATGCACCATTGCCACCTTTTTAGAATTGCTCATATACATGTATGTTGACCTGCATTTTAATGTAAATGTCAAATGTTCTGAATATATATCTTAGTCTCTCTGTCTTTTTGTCTGTATGTCTGTCTGCCTGCCTGCCTGCCTGCCGGCCTGCCTCTCTCTCTCTCTCTCTCTCTCTCTCTCTCTCTCTCTCTCTCTCTCTCTCTCTCTCTCTCTCTCTCTCTCTTTCTCTCTCTCTCTCTCATTACTTACAAACCTTTTTCGAGCAAAAATCGTTGATTTGACAAAGAATGCTACATCTTCAGAAGAAAATTAATAAATATCTTTCGACGTTATCAGTCTTGTCACTCAAAAGAAGATAGACAAAGATATATACAGGAAAGAAATGAATATAAGCGACTGTTAAGGTGTAAGAAAGCAGACTACCTACATGGGGTAACTACTTTAATTTCAAGGCATGTAAAAGACCCCAAAATATTCTGGAGGCAACTAGAAACACTCGACAGTAGATATAAAGCCCCCTCTGGTATTGACTCCCGTGTTTGGAGAAAACACTTCGAAAGTATCTATGAAGCAACGCATGATGAGCATGTAATAGAAGGGGAGACAACTGTATCACGCGATTTTGGGCACGGGGAGATACTCGATGCAGAGATTACTACTTCAGAGATAGCGGATGCTATAAAGAGCCTCAAACTGGGGAGGGCACCTGGGGGGGACAACATTCTTGCTGAAATGCTTAGGTGTGCATCAAAAGAGCTTTTGCCTTTCTTACACAAGTTATTTAACCGTGTCTTTGACAATGCCGATTTCCCTAAACAATGGGCAAACTCTGTGATTATTCCTCTACACAAGTCAGGTCCTGCACCATTTCATCTGGAATGCAAAAGCATATGCAATCAACCTAAAATTCTAAGTTGTTTGATAAATAAGAAATTCACTATATTTTTGTGCTCTTATTACTGTTTTCCCGCCATAATCAGAACACAAAAACCATCAAAAAACTAATCTATGCATCACCAGATCACTTTGAGGCTGGTTAGTTGTATAATACAAACTGAAAATAGCAAGTGTGGAAAGTTTCTACTTGCTATATATAAATATGTAGTCAGGGCAGTTGACACAAGGTTTAAAAAACATAGTTTTGAGAAAAACGCAAATAAAGGAAATAGTTACTGGTCCCACCTTCTGATATGGGGCTACATGGCAATTTTCAAGTTTTTTGGAGTCCCACACACCAGCACTTTGCTGAACACCTCATGCACAATGAAATGCACCCTTTTGGTAGTGATCACCCCCCTCTTTTCCCCTGTACCACTCCTCTTTTCCCTTTCTTCGTGCATGTAGGACTTTCTGTCTTTCCTTCCCTGAGGCTGCTGCTTGCCTTCTAGACACCTCTACTCTTTCTTTATCTATCTTGGAACACCCAGCAAGAGTCCCTCTTCTCCCAAGTCTCACAACCTTTGCATTTCTTTGTCAGAACTGCAAAGTCAAGAACTTTCCCCGCAGCATTTGTCTCTTTTGGCATGTGGATGGCAGAAACCACACCATTTAGGGAGGAGTGACTCCCCTCCGCTGCCATGTACCATCCACAGACACTGCAGTCTCCACAACATGTTGCTCAGTGTCAGCAAACAAATGAATTTCTTTGGAAGCTTCAGCCATACTACGCTGACAAAGTGCAGAAGCTGATACTTTCAGAGCCTTCACTTGATTCCTGTATGCTGCATTGGTCATAGCCTTTGGCATGTTCATAAATGCTGAGAAAGTTTTTATCATTCTCAGTCCACACCCAATCTGTCTGAAAGCATAGATCGCTCTCTTGTTTACATCATGACTGTGCTTTGCCTTCTTTGATGTTGAGATCATCTGGATGGCATCACACGCTTGACACTTCACAATAAACTCCCTTGCGAAGCCCTGACTTGGAAGCCTCTCCTCCACAGTCAACTCCCTCCCCTGGCATTCTGTACATGACAACAACTCCTTCACGGACGAAAACAACACGTCCAAGTCTACGAATGCATAGCCATACTCACGATCACACAATGAGGTTGCTGCATCTTCACAAGAGGCAAGTTTCTGAGCAGATGCACTCTCGCAAACTTTATTGTTGCTATTTGCCTCGGCAATATTGTTGTCACTATGCCCAGCCCTGTCAGTAGCGTCAGTGTCACTACCCTGCGCAGACTCGCCACCGATACTTGGCAAGCCTGCTCCAGCTTGGACTCCGCCTCACCCCATCTCAGATAACTTCCTCTCACCACCACAGTCTTTCCCTACGAACTGATTCCCCATCAATCGCCTGTTTCTTCTCCGCACACTTGCAAACTTCCTCTTAATCGTCATCTTGCACTCTACGTTCAAATAGACTCGGCAGTTGCAGCATTCACACAGCGCGCGAAAAGCGGAAGTTGACACCAGCCAAACGTCACTGTTAACTATGCGCTGATTGGCTTATAAGACCCTTCAGCTCATTATAATACTCTGATCATCCAATGAAATTCATCCATAGAAAACTATAGGGATCGTTTCAAACATAAAACTGTGATGAAAATGGAGCAATTTGGTGAAAGAATTATGTTTCTATGATGAAAAATAGGGAAGTTATGAGTTACTGAATATTAATTAGGTCATCAGCTGATTTGACAGCACAAGAAATGTTTATACCATGCATAATAAATGACAATTTTCATCATTTTCTGCCACTTTGACAAGTTTATTGTTTACATCCATGCATAGCTGAGACTTTGTGGTGTCTAAAACTGGGGGTCCTCTAAAAACTCATAATTATGAGAAAATCATAATTTTTCAAGGTAGCCTAAGACCTTAACAAGTTTTTGGTGGATAGATGGTGTTGCTTTGTAGTAGTCTGTTAATTCATGCATACGTACACACAAACACAATCACAAACATGACACATTCCAACAGAAACACAAACAGGCCATACAGTTCTTTTCTTTAGTCATTCTAGATCATAAATTGCAATACAAAAAAAATTGTTCACTCAAAAAAGATACTAGTTTGGGGGTACTCTTAGTCTTCCCTACCCCCTAAATCGCCAAACGGCAAAGATAGCATATTATGACATGACAAATATGACCAGCATGATGAAATCCTTTCATGATACGTGCCGAACACCGACAAAGACCTCATAATTTCAAGAGTTGAGAAACTTAGTCAAGTGCATATGCCAGGCAAGGAATTATGTTCAAAGTTTATTATCACTATACCTGATACGACTCAATCGCTCCCCCTGTTCTGGCTGTAGGGGCATGTCCGGATTTATTTCCCTACATGCTCTTTGTTTACCATCTCTTTACCTATCTCGCTACGAACTGCGACTGCATGAATGTTGTACTAACCAGCAATGTATGGTTCGACAAAAACAAATCTGTATCGCTACAGCCGTGTGGTGTAGTAGTCCTCAGCCGTTGTATTTTGCTTGTGTTGTATTACGCTTGTGGGAATTGGCCGACTTCAGATGTGAGACTTTGCAAGGTTGAAAGGTGACTGGGTCATGACAAGCAAGCTACGATAGACGAGCTTATATGGCTGGAGCACTCCATTTCTTTCCAGCACACGCTGACATCAACTAGCTAGGCCTACGTGATAAGAATCATGGGTTTCCTCGGCTGCAACACTTTTGATCTTGCTTGCTCAAAACTGCGCGGTCCCCTTTACGATTGCTGTGTGTGCACACGCGTGCGTCGCGAACGCGTACCGAGTAGAGAATGACGAGTAAAGTTGCTCTACGCAAAACTCTTACTGGGACTGAACAACCTCTCGACCCTGCAAAACCAACAGCACCATGGACGTTTCAAGGGCCAGCTCGAGTAAATATCGCATCTACAACGAACATGCACACATCTAAAACCATTGTCTGCGGTTATGGTTCTATTTTTAGAGAAGCTATGAAAATGTTGCTTGAATGTACGACAGTAGATTCCCTCTTCGCGCAAGGAATCCCCCTATTTTTTTTGTACCCATGCACATGAAAGTGGTTGTGTACTGTTCTTACACTAATAATCAACCTTACTGCATGTAGCACTCGACCGCCGAAGATGAGGAGTTTAGCACAAAAGGATAAAACCCACAGGCTTTATCGCTCTCAACTGCTCGGGGTCACCATATTAAAATTCCCCTGCGTAAACAGACAAGTGCGATGAGAGCGAAAAGGAGGCGGCGGTCGATTCAAGTTCTACAACTGGCAATAATTACCCCTAATCTCATGTATGAGTATACTCGACAACCAAACCACATTAGAAATCATCACAGCAATATTGCTGCGCGTTGTATCTCTGCAAGCGATCAATATAACTGCCGTGTTTTTGTTAAATAGATGAAAAACTGATTTTTGCAAACATAGCTGGGCTGCTCAGACGTTCGGACACTGGAGTCAGAACCTACAAAACCACACACACAAAAAACCTAAAACCTAAAAACTTTCTGTCAAAAAAGCGTGCAAAGCATTCTCTGAAACATGGCAGAAAAGCTTTTAAAAAACATGACATCACTTCCTTTAATCTCAAATTAAAAAATACAATTTTAAAATTTGCGTTTCCCGTAGAATTTGGAATCAGACACAAAATTTTTGTCCGTGCATGTGCTGAAATGTGGCTCAAATTACACCTGCATCATTTTTTTTTTAGCACACAACTAAAATGCATAATTTAGACATTCTGTTTTCGTTGAGCAACATCCGTTTAAAAAAAAAACAAAATGGCTATGTTCGACCGGTCTAAAAATCACGTCTGTTAAACTGTGAGGTTTTGAAGTCAGACAGCCTAAGGAAATAACCCGATTTCCAACTGCTTCTAAAATGGGATTTTGCACTTCCAATCGGCAATTTCTGTATTCCTAACATCTTTTCACAACTCCAACTTCGCAATGAAATCATTTGAAGGTGCAACAGCAATGTTTGCATGTTGATTGATTGGGTTGAAAGTTCGATCGGTGTCGGAGGGGAAGGTCTGTCTGTCTTCATTTCCATGTCCGTAACACACAGATGTTCAAATTTCAAAGTAAATAAACCAACAAAGATGGTTTATACTGATTTTATTGTCTCTTCTAAAAACAACAATTCAGACAAAAAACAAAAACACTGAAACATGCAACCAAATATTTTTTATTGCCAGTTCATGTCTCGGACTGTCTCAGTGCATGAAACGTGCCAAATATGATAGCCACAAACAGCTTGCTGTGCCTCGGCCTACTTCTCAAAGGAAGTAGAAAGGAACAGACACCTGCTGATGGTGCTTTTATCATTTTCATAGTCTCCATTAAGTTATTGTAAATGCCTTCAGAGCATTGCATTTAGGAGGATTTTATTTGATTGAATTTAAAATAAGCAGTTTCCATGATTAATTATTGCTTTCCTATCTACTTTTTTATCACACTCACAGGTTACTTTCTTTGAATGTTCTGTGAAGTCATTGCTACCTGTTCAGGTGTCATCTCAGGAATGTTCTATTCCACTGTGTGACCTAAACCACTTCTGATCTGTAGTGTACTGGTGCATGTTGTTTCCACTTGATGCCTTGCTGTGACAACTAGGAGTGACAGCAGCTGCCTGCCCTCTTGCTTGCAGCCTTGCACGGAGGTCCTGTTCCTGACCATCTTCAAGGAGTTCCGCCAGTCGCTGGTGCCAGTGCTGCTGCAGATGATGAGAGACCACCAGGGGCCATGTCAGCCTGACGACATGGCTGCCATCCTCCAGAAAGATGCAGGTGTGTGGTGTGGACTGCTCTCTCTCCTCCCCCAGTGGGTTGGGGGTCAGAATAGACCCACCGTGTCTCCCTTCGCGATTTGTAAGAGGCAGATAAATAGGGACATCATGACTTGATTTGCGTTTTACTTTAAGCTATTCTGTTGATTGTCATGCTCCATGGCCTTACATAGCCTACAAAGGCTGATAGGCCGTAAAACTCCATCCATCCATGCTTTCTCTCCTTGCAGACTGCACGGGTACTCTGGGTAGTTTGGTGTAGGTTTGTGGCGCTCATACGATATGTGCATATTATGTATGTACTTGCTCAATATGTCACACCTGAACCCAAAATAGATACTGCTATTTGATTTACTCAGCCAGGGTGACACTTTTCTTACAATTGGAAAAGTTGTTGCACGAACACATACATTTATTAAACAATAAAGTATGACTTTTTGGGGGAGGGCTCTGATCTTATTAAAAAATAATCTACAATTTAATTTTGATAGTAGATTCATTCCAGTACCTTACCTCACATCACTCACATCACCAATGTACCAAGAGTAGACAACTCCAGCCAACTCTCAGGAAATTATGTCAGTTATAGAATATGAACACAAACATTTCTGCCACACATCCTTGCACAGACTTTCCTTTTGTTGTATCCAGAGTGAAATGTCTGAATGGCTTCTGCTGTGAAAAAAAGTGTTCTTTTTATGTTTGTAGATATTTTAGTGGTGGTATATCTTGAAGGAAGAGAAAGATGGATGTGTCATTTGACTGTGTTTCAGTGTACTATGCTGTTGGCTTGGCCTCCTATGATCTGTTTGACGACATCGACTTTGACCAGTGGTTCAAGGACTCCTTGGTGTCTGAGCTACAAGTCAAGCACGTCAAGTAAGTGCCAAATTAGCCCGGCATGCAACCATCTAATCAGATGGAAAAGAATAGTTCAAAGAGGCATGTAAATAGATGGTGAAATCAGCACACATATCCATTCATTGTTTTAATCAGATTGGAAAGAATAATCTCAAGAGGCATCTAAGGTGATTGAAACAGTACACATATCCATGTATACTTTCACAAAGTCTGAAACTATTTGGTTTTGCGAAGGTTAATTTTCTCAGTGGGTCTTCTTTGTCTAGACTTGATTTAGTTTTGGTGAACTATTGAACCAGCTCCTGGCAGCCCCATATCCAGTAATCTTCTCTCCTTCATGAGTGCATAGTCTGTTTCTCAACCTCTACTTGCCTATTGAAACCCTGTCTTTGGACAGACAGATTTAGGCAAGCAAGCTTTGGCATTTGATTATGTGCGAGGCACAGTGCTTGGGTTGGCAGAAATCCAGATTATTAATGTCTTGCAATTCCCTATCTGCTGCTGCTCTGTGTGATTATTGTGTGTTGTAACCATGTGTGTGTGTGTGTGAATGAATATGAATGTACAGGTATTAGGTGAACATCTATGATGCACCTTTCCCTGTCTGTGACTGTATGAGTGTTGGTTAAACATCTATGACTTGCCAAAAAAGAAATAAAATCATCTTAAAAAGGAGCTTCCTCAACACAATGTTTACTATTGAACTATTTGTTGTTTAAAATGGGAGATTCTTTTACACCTTTCCCATACAATTTCAGTGCCAATATGACTGTACTCTTGTCATTCTGATTGTTGAAAGTGGGCAATGGACTTGAGAACGTATCCATATCAAAACTGTTTATTTGCTTGATCAGAGCATTCACCGAAGCTGATAAATGTCATGCAGGCCATGTTGTTATGGCTCTCAACAAAGTAACTTCACATGTAGGTTGTTCAAGATGCCTAGCACTCAATGGTGCTTGACTCTTGAACAGCTTGCCAGGTGAAGCACCATCGAGCGCGTGATAGCCTGCTGTGGAGGCGCTGTGCATGTAGATTCAAAATGGCTGCATTTGGAGAATTAGAGGAAATCTCCATCAAAGATGTGCACAGTGGCAGTCATTTCAAACTGTGATTAACACCCAAGCTGTGCAAGAAGTTACAAGTAGTTAGGCAGATGTTGTTCTTTTCTTTTTTTGATAGAATAACTGCTCTGAAATAATTATCTGGCAAGATGCGAGCAATAATTTCATGAAAGAATCACAAAAATTTGAATGAAAGTAACGCTAGAGCTTACACTTAGTTTGTTATGTAATCTCCCTTGATGTAAATTTTTAGAATTTCTTGCTTATGCTGTAAGTCCGCACTGTCATTTCCACATAATTTCTTATTCAAGTGGTGCCAAGCCTTGCATGCAGCAGCAACATCATATATCTCATCAGCTTCCTCAAGGAACAACCAGTCTGCAGCTGCTGGTTCACTCTATTGGTTGAGAAGCGCCCACATAAACACTCCGCAACAACTGAACAAGAATGCATCACAGAAGCCATGTTGGTTGGCACTCTGTCAAGTAAAGATGTTCATGAGTGACAATTTTGGCTCGGGGCTAACTGAAAAGTCTTGGGTTCCGTCCCTGCCTCTGGTCCCTCATTATTCCTGTCTGTCCCTCGCCGGGCTTAGGCTATGAATGCATGTACTGCCCTTGCTATGCTGTGTTTTACATTGCCGTGACATTCTTTGTTTTTTAGACATTGAAAATGTGCAGCATGATACATGCATCTACTCAATTACTGTATCAATCAAGCTTCTTTTCTCTTACTTCACAGCTACCGAATCATCCGCAAGCGAGTCATCTGGCTGGTTGGGCAGTGGGTGGGGGTCAAGATGTCAGACTCACTGAGACCAGCGCTGTACGAGGCTGTCCTGTCCCTCTTGGTCCAGTCGGAAGACCTGGCTGTCCGACTTGAAGCTGCCATGACTCTCAAAACTGGTATCCTTGTCATGCAGACACTCTGTGCAGGCAGAGAAAGAGAGAGAGAGAGAGAGAGAGAGAGAGAGAGAGAGAGAGAGAGAGAGAGAGAGAGAGAGAGAGAGAGAGAGAGAGAGAGAGAGAGAGGTTTGGACAGAAACGTTATTGTGTGGATGAATGAAGAAATCATTCTGTCCTCCAGTCATTGCGTTGTCTTGCCAGGCTTCGATCCTTGACAGAACCCAGCAGTGGATGATTTTGCCTTCAAGACAGATAAGCTGCTGCCGGTAAGTAGTGCTCAGATCATTGCCTCTGCCAAGGACGTTATGTTTTATCCTTGGTCCATAGTTATTCAGCAGATAAACTCTCAAAATTCAAAATGGTGATGTTTGGTGGAAGGTCAGGGTTTCACTCTAGGAAGAATCCGTCACATTGTGGAGGGTGTCTGTTGTCTTGTTTTGGAATTACAACCAAGAAGAGAAATTTTATAATCAATTATGAAGTTGATGACATGAAACTATTGATGATGTCATGCATATGCGCTCCACACTCAGAGATGCTTTCAGCCACTAAAATGAACTACACTTCATAGCGTCAGGCCTGGCTAGCAGAGCATCCTGCCTGAATTAATTACACAGACCATAGAAGAAAACATGGCGGAGGTTTGTGCTCGCTAGTTTTTTTAAATAGTTTGAGTATTGCTTTATGTAAATGGTTTCAATGAATATGTGACCAGCCACGACAAAACCAGTGCTGTCGATTTTTGGACAAAATAGTTTTAATATTATTGAATTCTGCATTCATTTCTGTTTGTTTTGATATAAGAATGAACAGTGTGAGTTAATTAGAATAGGAGTTACAGGCATTTTAAGTTGGGTACTGAAGCAGCGGTCTTTTGAAAAAACGGTCTCAGAAGATTTGAAGAAATTTAAACTAATTTCTATGTTTTCCTGACATACTTACCATTAGACAAACCAGTGATATTATGACCTTGACCTCGGAAAAAGAATTAGCAAAATTCATACCCCACGTGACTGCCTGCTCCGGCCAATCCGACTACTTTAGACAATGCTAGGAGCATGCGCAAAGGGAGGTAACTACCAATGCCACGTGTGTAACCGCATAACGTATAAAAGCAGGAGCAGACAGTCACCTGCCTCTTTTGACACTGCTGAGAAAACCAGAGCAATGCACAAACGGGGCGGTGGGTGGGACATTAAGTTGTCTACTAGTAAGTATGTCAGGAAAACATAGAAATTAGTTTACATTTCTTCAAGTTTTCCCTCCATACTGACCAGTAGACAAACCAGTGATATGATTGCCCAGCAATAGGAGGTGGGTTGTGCATGAACACCTAACAAAGCCAGGAAACCATCACCAACAAAAACGAACAGCCGAACCCACAACAACCAACCCGGTGATGCCAAAGGTGTCGTTGAGACGACGACCTCGAACATTCGCAAGTAGTGGCATGTGAAAACACAGTCACTGCGCCAGAAGGCCGCCCTCAGAAGATGAGCCAAAGAGACCTTCTTGGCAAACACGACAGAGGCGGCAACCTTGCGGAGGACCAAGTCCGAGAGGCACCAGAAGGAGGATCAAGCAACGCATTCTTGTACACATCCGTGAGGAAATGCATATCCAGCAAGAATGGACGTTGTAGACACCTCGGCGTGACTACGTGTAAGAGCCAGAAAACAGGCACCGTGTCCAAAGACGACGGGACTGAGTCTGAGCCTGGAACAGAGGAGTGCACGCACCAGACACGCACCTAGAGAGACGCTGGAAAACACAAGATTCCAGTGAAACGAACCGGAACCTTGAAACAAAGAACTAGCAAGTGAACCTGTGTCCGACAGACGCCAAGCAGAAAGTTTCAACAAGTGAACATTCGAATGGCCAATGCCCGAACGAGGTTGCCCGAGAGTGCACGCAGAGAGATGGCGCTCGATGCGCTCCCCATCTGCCAGAACCAGCAGATGAGAGAACCAGGAAGCTCCAGGCCAGCAAGGCATGACCCGGATCATGCGAGGACGCTCCAGTTCACTCTGAAGGCAGAAACTGATCCCTCCAGCTCAGATGATCCGTCAGCACATACAACTCCCGGGAAAGAACACCGTGGAAACCACTCCCTCAGAACCACCATCTGATCAAAACGGAGCAGTCGGAGACCCGGCTAGCAAGCTGCCTTTGAAGGGGTCGTGTGCGACCCGTGCCAAAAGCAACAGGGTAGCCACCGACTCCACCCTGCAAGCAAGGAGAGAAAAGAACGAAAGGGAGCGCTCTCCACACCACGAAAGTGAGAGAGTAGCTCTGACAATGATCGCAACCTGTCCGCGGACGGACGGACAGAGAAGAGAAAG
>JAWQFJ010001921.1:67426-173732 GCA_034096865.1 Theodoxus fluviatilis | reverse complement strand
TCTCTCTCTCTCTCTCTCTCTCTCTCTCTCTCTCTCTCTCTCTCTCTCTCTCTCTCTCTCTCATTCTCTCTCACACACACACTCTAGCTCTCTTTATTGTCTGTCTGCCTGCCTGCCCCTCTCTCTCTCTCTCTCTCTCTCTCTCTCTCTCTCTCTCTCTCTCTCTCTCTCCTTCCTCTCATAATTTCGCCTTTCCACGAGCTATTTATACACCTTTACCGTAACATTTTCCATTGTACTGTAGCTGGGAATCATCCTATTACCCCGTACAGTCCATTTTCCTCACACACGCCTGTGCGCTGCCCAGTATTTGTGATACCAGTGTGAGCCAGTGAAGTATGCGCTAAAAATAGACTAGTTCCTCGCCAGCGAGTGGCTAAGCCCAGCGACAGCGTGGGCCGTGTGGATGGGTCCATTGCACTGGCCGCAGCTGCTGTTGCCGCTGTGCTAATTTGGGACTTCTTATCAGCATCAACTGCTCTAAAGTTAACCAAAGACGCACATTATACAAAACATGATAACAAGAAGGGCAAAGCCCATACAACTCACATGCATGACCTTGACCTTCAGGTGACCTTCAAGGTCAAGGTCAAACAACTAAACCTACCAATGACATCATACACAAAGAAATGCTTTACACATTTTTCTACCAAAATACATGTGACCTTGACCCAAGGTCAAGGTCATCCAAGGTCATGCAACACAAAGCTGTTAATTCAAGACATAGGAAGCACAATGGTGCTTATTGGCACTTTCTACCATGAGATATAGTCACTTTTAGTGTATCACTACCCCATTTTGGTCACATTTCATAAGGGTCAAAGTGACCTTGACCTTGATGATATGTGACCAAATGTGTCTCATGATGAAAGTATAACATGTGCCCCACATAATTATTAAGTTTGAAACAGTTATCTTTCATAGTTCAGGGTCAAGGTCACTTCAAAATATGTATACAATCCAACTTTGAAGAGCTCCTGTGACCTTGACCTTGAAGCAAGGTCAACCAAACTGGTATCAAAAGATAGGGCTTGCTTTGACCTATATACCACTTGTAGCTAAGGTCACCATTTTCAATAACGTGGGAGAAAATTGGGAAAATGTGAAAAATGACTGTTTTTGAGACCACATTTATGGCTCCTGTGACCTTGACCTTGAAGCAAGGTCAAGTCACTATGTATGTTTTTTGAGGCCTTGTCATCATACACCATCATGCCACATTTGGTGTTGATAGACTTAATAGTCTTCGAGAAAAATCCAACGTTTAAGTTTTTTACGCCCGGACGGACGGACGCCCGGACGCCCGGACGGACGGACGGACAGACGACAAGGCTCAGTACATAGACTCACTTTTGCTTCGCATGTGAGTCAAAAAATATGCATGATGATTAAATAGCGATACAGTTTTATTTTTAATAATTTGTCCGACACTTCCTAGTTCTGAAATAGTACGAAATTAATTGCAATCATTCGTAAAGTGACACTCCACATATCGAGGCTCTGGGAGTTACTTCCCTTGTTTTGGAGAGAGGATTCCCGGGCATCTTTGAAAATTCCGAGTAACAAGCGCTGTGCTTGGGGACAATGTAAAACGGATGATAGACGCCCTGAACGCTGTGTTGGCGTCAAATTCATTCCCTTTGTGAAACCGGGAAAGTATATGTACCATCTAAATCGTTGTCTTCGCTGGATAAAAGCCTGCAATCGCCCAGTTTACCAGTTGAACGTCAACACAATCAAGCAGCACTCGTACATTAAATACCATTTGCAGTTTGCAGCAAGGTAAGATCTCGTACGACGATTTGATTCAAGGCCTAGTGCTAATTGTTTTGATGGTCTGGTCTCTGTCTCAAAAATATGATGATTTAATCAATCACTGATTTGAAAAATAAGTGCGTTGCCCTATATTGACCAGAATCGGCGATAGGCCCTGGAGTCTGGACGCCTAAGCAAGCCGAAGAATTCTATTCTATTCTATTCTATTCTATTCTGAGTGAAAATTGAAATAGATCTATTTCGCTGTCCCGGCCGGCGAACTTGTTGCATGTCCGTGCGACGTTGTCGTTGTCCTACTTCTGCAACTTAACACCCAGTGATATTTAATGCTCTCACCGATTGATTTGCCTACCCGATTGATCACACGTGGAAATAACGTGTTGTACGCGCTGGGTGTGCGTGACGTCACGAATCAACCTCTCCGCTGCGCCGCTAATAAAACTGTGACCGGACTCTGTGCTCGCGCGCACAGCGATCCCTCTCTCGTTCGCTTTTTTCAAGCCTCGTTTTTATTTAGCACAAAAACCGGGTTTTTTGTGAAGTAGTTCACGTTTTCCCCTGCATCTACACACAAGTTTCATCTTCTAGCGACGTCTGTGAGCTGAGCTACGCGAATTAAAAAGTTTTGGTTCATCTTCAAACTCCATTTTCATATCAAACATGAGTATTGTTTATGTTAATTTTGCTATTGACATGTAGATTAATCATTTTTGAGTCTATTTCAATGATTTTTTTAAAATTTGAATGTTAGCAATGGGGGTTTTGTTCATTGCAACGTGGTCACTGGGTTTTCAGATCGCGCTGTGGAATGGCAGACCTAGTCACGGCTAGTGCTTTTCTGAGAATCTTCGTCTAACCTAGTGAACTCGTTTATACTGCTTCTAATGATTATTTGTTATTCTATTATCATTTTGAATGCTTTTAAAAGCGGTTTAGTGCTTTTTATTTTAGGTTTTAGCATGTTATTTTTATTTGGTTTTCAAATTCATATGTCCGATCCACCACATGTGGCCACGTGACCCAGACCGCGACCTCTGATTGGTTCTAAATTAATTTAGCAATCGACAAGAAGAAGAATGAGTTAATTAAGTTAAAATCTATCAGTCACTTTTCTTTTTATCCTATTAATCAATAGCTCTAGCCATAAGGATTCCAGATATGTCTTTGGTTTTCTTCTAGCTTTGAAAATAAAAAAAGTTATGAAGGTTTTTGTTGTTCAGTTCATGTAATCTGGTCACAAGTTTTCTATTATCTTTATAGTAAAACAAAGAGCCGGATTTTCTTCAATTAAAAATGCACAACTTTTAAACAAATTAACCCACAGTGTTCATAATTATACCATTGGATTGGTCTTTTTATTCTCTTTTCAATGAACTACATTTCATTCAGTCATTTACCTTTCATTTTTTTCTCACACATACCTTAATGCCTTCACCGATGTCGACAATGATTGATATGAGTTCGATTTGACACATGCATTATAGTGAATATACCCAAGTGAAGAATCATTGTAGCACAAATTCATTCGCGTATCCAATTGAGAATTCCTAAAACAAACGTGTTCTACACTGTTTTGTTAATGCTCTGTCTCACCCATGTAAAACATAATTGAGAACTTTGCGCTCGATACATGCGCTACAGTAAATTATACGCAAGTGAAGGAACATTGTAGCACAAATTGATTTGCGTACCCGAATGATCTCACATGGAAGAAACGTGTTGTACGCGCTAGGTTATGTTAACTTAATGCCCTCACCGATGTCGAAAATGATTGATATGCGCTCGATTTAACACACGGGCTACAGTGACTCTATGCAAGTGAAGGAACTTCGTAGCACAAATTGATTCGCGTATACGATTGATTATTCATGAAACAAACGCGTTATACGCTGTTATGTTAATGCTCTCACCGATGTCGAAAATGATTGATTTGCGCTCGATGGCTGTAATGCCCACGCCATGGCCCATCAAGTAGGTGCACACATCCACAAAAGAAAAGTCTGGTAAGATGCTAATGTCCGAAGATCCAGACAGAAGTGCAGGGTTGGACAACACGAGGTTGCCGTCTCTCCGTTTTTCGCCTATCACTTCAGATCGATCTTCTACACACAAATCAGGATCTACGGGTAAACCCAAGTCCTTGGCTATCCCAACAAGTTCAAGAAGTTTTTGCCTCTTACTCTGACCCACAGCTACACCTCTGTCTCGCAAGAAACGTTGCAGTTCGCTCACAGTCACTCGTTTTGTGTCTCCCACTGTAGTAGTAGTAGTAGTAGTAGTAGTAGTAGCTGAGAGGCTAGATCAGATGTAGGCCGTGACGCCTTTTGAACGCCCCATCATAATGTGTTGCTTTATATAAGGTCTTAACGCAATTTTCTTATTGTGACAATGTCACTCATCATAGCTTCTGAATAACGATATAAATGTAGGATCCTTGTCCAGTTGGTTTTTGAAAACGTTAGTAGTTGGTGCAGTCTTGAGCCGAAACGGAAGGTTATTCCACAGGTTAGCAACACAATTACTGAAATAATACTTTCTTAGGTTAGTATTACTACGTTGAACAAACACTTTTCCATCTGCATTTCTCGTTCTGGTACAACTAGGTGACTTAAAGAAGTCGCTCCACTCCACATCTACGAGATCATTGTATAATTTATAAGTCTCTATTAGGTCACCACGAATCCTTCCTCCTTTTAAGTTCTTCCTTTTAGCAAAGATTATAGGATAATCTTTGCTTTTAATGAGAGCATGTAGCGTGGAAAATAGTAACCCGTGTGAAACAGTGACGGAAGTCATCGCCAGAGTTATCTGCGAGGATTTCTGAAAATTCAACTCTAAAAAGAGACGCACCCGCACCCGCCACTCCGCCTGACTGACTTGGCACGCCCGGGGAGTTATGCTAAGATCCGGCCGCGTAAATATATCTGCGTTTTGTGACAAACTTCTTGCTCGGCGGTACTGTACTCCATGCACCTTAACGGTGCGCGTGATTCGGGTGTAATCTTAAGCTAAACGACGTTTATTGGCGCTGCTGAAATGGTCTAAGTCGGAAACATTCGGAAACGTCGTTTAGCTTAAGATTACACCCGAATCACGCGCACCGTTAAGGTGCATGGAGTACAGTACCGCCGAGCAAGACGTTTGTCACAAAACGCAGATATATTTACGCGGCCGGATCTTAGCATAACTCCCCGGGCGTGCCAAGTCAGTCAACGGTCGCGTTTTATAAAACCAGACTACAAACAGACTACAGGGAGGTGACTCCCATATTATTTCCGGCAGGGGAGACGGCTTTACACGGGGAAAAACTTTTTTGAACGCTACATCATGTGTTAAACTACACAAATGCACCAAAACCTCGTAAAGCAACTAATGCGTCGTTTGTCGGAATATATTCCATGCGAAGAACAGGTGCAGGAGCGGTAAATTGCATAAAGCACGTCCCTCGCAGATAACTCTGCGATGACTTCCGTCACTGTTTTCCACGGGTTACTATTTTCCACGCTACAGAGCAGATTCAAATACTCTAACTCTAACTAAGCGCTCGCTGTAAGACATCTCCCGACATTCACTCAACAACTTGGTAGCCCTGCGCTGGACTCGCTCCACAGCCTCTGACTGTCTTTTTAATTGCAGGTACCATACTCAACTCTTGGACGAACTATAGCTTTGAATAGCTGAGTGAAAATGTCCTTGTTTAAATATATAAAGGTTCTTTTGATAGCTCCAATCATCTGATTGGCCTTGTTTATAGAAGCTTGAATATGTGGGTCGAATGACAGTTTAGGGTCAAAAGTGACTCCCAAGTCTCTCTCTTCGTTGCATACAGTAAGATTTAAGTAATCTTTTCCCATTTTCATGGTGTATTTAACGCAGGGATGATTTCTTCCAAGGTGCATTACCTTACACTTTTCTACATTAAAATATAGATTCCATACATCCGTACACCTTTCCATTCGTTTCAATTTGCTCTGCACCCGGCTACAATTTCTTGATTTATCATAAATCTTCGTATCGTCGGCAAAAACTTTGCACGATGACTGTATCCCTTCTGGTAAGTCGTTTATGAATACTGTAAAAAGAACCAGACCCAAAATACTTCCTTGTGGAATTCCACTTAAAACGTTTGCTAGGGATGAGTTTGCATTGCCAACTCTCACCTTCTGAACTCTTCCTGATAGAAAACTCCTTACCCAATTTAGGATATTACCAGTTACTCCATAAGCCTGTAGCTTACATAATAATCTTACATGAGGAACGGAATCGAAAGCCTTCCAAAAATCAAGATGGATGATATCTACTGGGTTCCTTTCATCAAGCATCTTATTCTTAGTGAGTTCTTCCATTACCTCCATTAGTTGAGTCATGCATGATCTCCTGCTGCGAAAACCATGTTGGCACTTTGCATACAGGTTATTGTCATGAAGATGTGAATTTAGTGTATCTCGTATAATCGATTCGAACACTTTACACACAATACAAGTTAAACTAACAGATCTGTAAGTACCAGGTTCAGACTTGCTGCCTTTTTTAAATAGCAGTAACTTCTGCAGATCTCCAGTCGCTTGGTACAATACCAGCTTTGACAGACTTAGTAAACAAAAAACATAATGGGGTAGCTAGTTCTCTAGATAATTCCTTCAGTACTCTTGGTGGTATCTTGTCTGGTCCCTGAACTTTAGAGGTGTCGAGATCGTTTAATTTCTTATGCACTGCGTCTGGCGTTATAATAATATCAGTCACAGTAGCACCTTTAGAATACTCTCCCTCAGGCAGAAGAGGTACACTGGTTTTGTCTTCCTCAGTGAAAACACTAGAGAAAAAAGTGTTTAGAGTCTCCGTTTCTCCTCATCTGATACGGCATACCCACTGTTTCCAGATTTTAAAGCACTTAAAGTTATACCTGTGTTTGACTTTGTCCTTTCCTGTACATATTTCCAGAACTGTTTCGGATTTGCTTTGCTCCCACCAGCAATATCTTTTTCAAAGCTTTTCCTTGCCTTCTTGATTAGTTTTTTTACACGTATTACGTACAAGCTTATAACTATGATAATCCTTGGCTTGTTTTGATTGTAAATACTTTTAATATAGATTATACTTCTTTTTCACTGACTTTCTCACCTCACTATTCATCCATCTTGGTTTAATGTTTCCATCCTTCCCACAACTTTTCCCTGGAATGCATTGTCCCATGCTGTCCACAATCAGGTCGCGAATATAACACCACGAGCTTTCCACATCTAATTCACTTAGAACTGAGAAATCACAATTAGTGAATTACTAATTAGTACTCTCATCTTTCCATAATCACTTTTGTTTAAATCAAATTTGTATTTAAGCGTCTTCTCAGTTTTTGTTCTGGGGACATACAAGTCAAATAGAAGCACCTCATGATCACTTTTATCAACAGGGTCTAAGTGCTGGATGTCAGACACCAAGTTGTCCTCATTGACTAGAACCAAGTCATCGACTGTAGATTTCTGCCCTTCTCTGTGTCTAGTAGGTTGTATGCAAGTATGTTTTTTTAAAATAAAGAAGTTGAGATATCAACGTCCTTGTGAAGTTGTTTGTAAAGTTCTCCGCGGTGCGTCAAAATAAAACACAAGTTCCCATTTGTTATTTCATTTATATATGAGAGGTACAACCAGTAAATTGGTTTTGTGCACACGATTAATCTCCAAGTCCAACCATCTGCGTACAACCTCTTCTCCCGGTACAATTGCTCACAATTTTGGTTATGAAAACCAACAGACCAATACGGGTGTGTGCTGCTTTCATCATGATAAAATTTGCCATATAAAAAGAAACATATATTCATATAAACTTGATGTTTACATTTCGCGTGTATCCCTGACACTGTTACAGTGACTGAACTCGATCCAGCCTCCAGATCTGCCGTTTACATTCATACGATTTTCCCATTTCTTTGGGAACGAGACTACCAGATGTTCTCCCTCATTGCTCCTTCTAAGTCTGTCACTGTGAAACTACAGTAATCTTAAGACCGTAGCAGTGATTGGTTTGATATTGCGCTCATTTTGAATTTCTCTCTACCTACCCAATCGATTCCATAATCATAATGCGTGGATTGTTTCTAAATTGACAATAAATACCCATTATTGCTCTCTCTCTCTCTCTCTCTCTCTCTCTCTCTCTCTCTCTCTCTCTCTCTCTCTCTCTCTCTCTCTCTCTGTGAGAGCTGCACTACTGGACATGCTTGTGCCTACATTCTTGTGTCTGTTTGTCTTCCCCAGGGATGCCCAAGAAGAATTAATACAAGGCAAAGGACTATTTCCATGGGAACAGGTACACTGGAAATCTGAAGAGGCCAGCTTCTCCTACAGCCACTCAGACCACTCCAGAGACCGTCTCTTCACCAAAACTCCATGCTGCTATTGTCTCCTCTTCAAAGGCCACAAATAACTTGATGACAGGGTATAGGCTCATTAAGATTTCCTCGTTATCTGACTCTCTGCAGTTGTCTATCCCCTGCAAGGAATGCTCATCTTGTAATAACACTGTGATAGAGCAAAGTCAGGGGCTCACATTCTTCTTGCAGCTCAAGAGTGATGTTTGTGATGCTGAACGAACTTGGTGTAACAGCAAGCATGGTAAGGGAAAAACAAACAAACAAAAACCCAGTTGTGTTCTAGGTAAAGTGCCCCCTACCCCCCCCCCCCCCACCCCCACCCCCCAAAAAGGGGGTCAGTTACTAAAAAAGAATTTAGAAATTATTTTAAAGAAGATGCCAGATCAAATATAAAGTGACTGCATTAAAAACAAGGCTAAAGTACAAACAACAGGTTTTGAGAAAATATTAAGTGTCTTTGCAAACTATTTTAGATTTCCTTTATGAACAGGCTGATTTTTTCTGGAATATGCATGAATGAATAAATAATATTGTAGTTGAAATATATTTCATTTTTAGTACGTTTAAGCCTCCTTTTCTTATGCATGGCCAGAAAATCCAATGTCTCTTTCACCAAGAATGCTTGAAAAAAAAGAGGATTCCTCCAAATGCTTGGAGGACAGGGAAAGTGAGACAGTGTGCAGTTCATTGTTTACCATTGATTTCTTCCTTTTTTTCCCTTTTTTTTCCCACATCGAAACAAAAGTTAAGGGTTGGCGGAGAAAAATAGGGTTGATCGGGTTACTGTAACCACAACTTTTTTGGTTGTTGCCTAACCTGAATACCTGGTTTGCTGTATTCTTATTCAGCATGGGTTGTCACTACTCACAGGGAATGTGCTTCCTCATGGGTATGGACGTGCCTGCTCCAGTGAGCACTGAGGCTTTCCGAAAGAGCAAAAAAGAAATTGATTTCGCCACTGCACGTGTGGCCAGACATTCCATATCTCGGGCAGGTAGGGAAGTAGCTGAAGCTGTAGGTGAGGAAATGACAGTGTCCTGCAATGGCACATGGCGAAGCTGTGGCTTTGCCAGTAAAAATGGTGTTGCCACAGTTTAGTCTGAGAACTCACAGGGCTCTGCCAAAGTTTGGACATACAAGTTCTCAGCAAGCACTGTGATGCCTGTACAAAAGCCAAAAAAAAAAGTGAGGAATTTCAGCATTGGGTTGATGGCCACCAATCACAATGTGAAAAGAACCATGAGGGCTCAGCTGGAATGTTGGAGCCAGCAGGAATGCTCCAGATTTTTTTAAGATGATGAAGAGAGGCACCAACTAAAGTTTGTTGGTTACATGGGGGATGGGGACTCTAAGAGTTTTAGAACAGTCCAAAGTGCTAAACCACCTATGTATGCAAATGCAAAGATCAGCAAGCTTGAATGTTGTGCCCATGCCCCAAAGCAAATGGGCCTAAAAGTGATAAATGTCGCGGTCTCCTACAAAAACAAGCCCCTCTAGGAAGGGAAAAAGACTTTCCAGGGCTTGGGAGGGAGGGAAAGATTGACCCAAAAGGCAAAAAAACTGTCTGTCATTATGGGTCAGCCATAAGAAAGAATACTGGAGCGCCAGAGAAAATGAATAA
Source organism: Theodoxus fluviatilis (assembly GCA_034096865.1). Classification (NCBI taxonomy): domain Eukaryota; kingdom Metazoa; phylum Mollusca; class Gastropoda; order Cycloneritida; family Neritidae; genus Theodoxus; species Theodoxus fluviatilis. Next base: position 163,965 of record JAWQFJ010001921.1, on the reverse strand, counting down.
AGACATCATGGCCATCTGCAAATACAGGAGCATGGAACAGAGTGATTGTGGGGACAGGTGTCTCTCCAGATATATGGACATGGAGAAGGCTCATAAACATCCCTTCCCAGAGTTTGTGTTGGAAAACTCTCTCTGTTCTTGGGAAGTATGTGATGAAGATTTCCTCAAAAAGAGCGGGCATGGTGGGACCCAGAACCCCAGCGAAAGTTTCCACAATATGACCTGGAGCAAGTGTCCCTAAAAAAACATTTGGAGGCAGGAAAACGTTGAAAATGGCTGTCATTGATGCAGCCATTGTGTACAGTGATGGAGAATTAGGGAGAACAAAGATCTTATCCAAACATAGGCTGCCATGTGTAATCCACACAGAAAACGGCTTCAGGGAATTTGAGAGAGACAGGGTGCAGGCATCTATTGTGGTCAGAACTGCAAAAGCCAAGGCAAAGAGAAAGAAAAGAAAACTGTCTGTATTTGCTGAAGAGGAGGAGGACCCTGCATACAAAGATGGAAGTGGTTGTCCCTTTGTTGTTGAAGATGTTGGAATGGTTTTTCTCAATTGCCGTTTTTGGCACTATTTGTCTTACTTAGTATAAAAACTGCAGGCCACATATCCATTGTACAACTATGAAAGTTTGCAGAGATGTTTAGCGTTGAATTACACTGGCCCTAGACTACTTTTATACTTTTAAGTTGTTTGCATTTGAAGATAGAGTGAAATCACTTGATAACTTTACTGAAAAATTATGTTACCTCAGTATTAAAAAACCCTAAAAAAAAACTATTTGTGATTTCAACATATACTGATATAGCTTAGATTTTAATTTAGACATGTAGTATAGTGTTTCGTATCTTCAAAATAAATTTCATGAGAATGACTTATTCGGTGTTTAGTTTTTTAAAATATTTGACTTGTTCCTGTATTTAGATTAGGTAGGTCATTTTAATCACATGACCATACTTCAGTGGTATGCCTTTTTGTTTTGTGTCTTAATCTCACTAATGCTGGCAACATCCTTGGATGTCAACAGCCTCACAGCAAGAAGAGGAGTTGCATTTTTGCTTCAAACATTGTACCTCTCAAAACACAAGATTCCAATCGTTATTTCATCTCTTAAATGGTATAAACTTGTGACAACACTTTTAGAATGAAAAAGATAGCCAGACTATTGGTAGCAATCAATTTCTCAGAATGACAGATGGTCTAGCAGCTTTTGCAATGTTTGGTTGAAGAAGTCATTCTCTCGAAAGGGGTCGAATTAACAACTAATACGCCACTTAGTTATAGTTGTCATCGATGATGTAATGTACTGTGTTGCAGAAACATGACAGAAACAGGATGGGGCTGGCTTGCCCCATTCGAGGGAGTGGGGAGCCTAACAGACCAACAAGGAGATTTCAGAACACTGTCACTTGAAGAATCCATACAAAACCATTCTTCAGGTGACCACAAGCATGCGTCTCATGGCATGATATTTGCACGAGATCCTCAAGTCCTATGGGATCTCTACCCAAACAGAGCTGTAGTTCTGGTATGTGTTGCCAATCTAGCTTTGCTATTTTGTCTATGTGTCTGGTCAGGTATGGGGAGAGGGGGAGGGTGTGGGTGGGTGGGTGGGAGATGGAGAAAGAGAGAAAGGGAGGGGGAGGGGAGAAAGAGAGAGAGAGAGAGAGAGAGAGAGAGAGAGAGAGAGAGAGAGAGAGAGAGAGAGAGAGACAGACAGACAGACAGACAGACTGACAGGCAGGCAGGCAGGCAGGCAGGCAGGCAGGCAGGCAGGCAGGCAGGCAGGCAGGCAGGCAGGCAGGCAGGCAGGCAGACAGACAGACAGACAGACAGAGACACAGAGAGAGAGAATTGGGGAGGGGAGGGAAGGAGGGAGAGACAGAGAGAGACGGAGGGACAGAGAGATGGAGAGACAGACAGACCAACACAGACAGACAGACCAACAGACAGACAGACAGACAGACAGACAGTCAGACAGACAGACACACACACACACACACACACACACACACACACACACACACACACACACACACACACACAGAGACAGAGACAGAGAAAGAGAGACAAAGAGACAGAGAGAGATTCATTCCTGATTAAAGCAACTAAGTAAACTGCCCAGTCATCCATCATCCCTTCTTATCTACAGACAAGCAACTTTTATCACATGTCCTCCAACTTGGTTATCAAGAATTGTCCATCCATTAACATGACTACCTACCTCATCTTTCCTCTTCTATTTCCTCTATCTCACCTTCCATGCATCTTCACCTCCCTTTTTCACTCTCACTTTTCCCCCCTTTTCCACTTTCACTCTCTTTCCTTCCTTCTGTTGTATCTTGCGTTAAAGAATACATATGCCCTCATATATATCTGGAGTATCAAGGCATGTAAGGCATAAAAAAATAATGTCTAAACTAGTAAAAGTTATGACATTTATAAATTGGCAATACAGACAGAAAATGTCAAGGTTACTAAGTAGCTCAGTAGTTAGAGCACCCTGACCTTTGCCATGTAGAAAGGTGTGATTAGAGGTATGGTTTCAAATAGTGACTTATCATCCATGTCTGTATCTCAAACCACTTTACACATTGCCCCCCTGATCACTGGGCCGCTTGATCAATCTCAGCCAGTCACTGGTTTGGTCCGGGCCTGAGATTTCAAATTTTCTTAGTGACCTAGAAAGTTTTTCTAGGCATGAGAAACTTCTTCTGACTGTGACAGGCCTAATGTCACTGGTTTGGTCCGGGCCTGAGATTTCAAATTTTCTTAGTAACTTAGAAAGTTTTTCTAGGCATGAGAAACTTCTTCTGACTGTGACAGGCCTAATGTTTGGTCCGGGCCTGAGATTTCAATTTTTCTTAGTAACTTAGAAAGTTTTTCCAGGCATTAGAAACTTCTTCTGACTGTGACAGGCCTAATGTCACTGGTTTGGTCCGGGCCTGAGATTTCAAAATTTCTTAGTAACTTAGAAAGTTTTTCTAAGCATTAGAAACTTCTTCTGACTGTGACAGGCCTAATGTCACTGGTTTGGTCTGGGCTTGAGATTTCAATTTTTCAGAGTAACGTAGAAATTTGTTCTAGGCATGAGAAACTTCTTCTTACTATGACAGGTCTAAAAAAATGTTCATAGTCAGTCACTTAGAAGATTTTGACATGGATTCTGACTGGGACAGACCTGGGCACTAGATGTTCTCTGAATCACAGAGGCAGGAAACTAGGGTCATGGCACCACCAAAGCACCAGCAGAATGCACAGAAGTTTCCAGATGGAGTGGTGCTTGATGGAATGGAGGTATCACTTTAAGGGCCAGAGCCAATGCTGAATATGAAATTCAGCATGAAGTTTAGTCAAGCAATACTTCTAGGGTTCCAGGTCATTTTGGAGAGAAAACAAAGTTCACACAGTGAAGATGTGAAGAAAAGAAAAAGGATTTGTTGAGATGAATTTTCTTTGTTATCACAGAGACACTGCGCTTCATGCTTCAGATGCAGATGCGCTTTGATGGAGTACTAGGCTTCCCTGGTGGTCTGGTCGACCCTGGAGAGGATCCGCTGACTGCAGTCAACCGAGAGATGAAGGAAGAGATGGGACTAGACATGGGCAAACATGCCTTCACCCAAGACAACTACCTGGCCACCTTCTACAATGAGAAGAAGAAGCTAGTGCTGCACTTCTACACCAAGGAAGTGTCTCTACAAGAGTTTCAGACTCTAGAGACCAATGCTCTGAATGCACCGGAATATGGAATAGAGGTATGAAGCATACGTGATATATTTGAGTGACTGTAGTGTAAGTGTCAAGGGCATTGAAAGCATTATCTGTTGGAGATAATTCTTTAGTGACTTTGAAAAGGAATTTTCTGTCATGATAACTGAAATGTACTCTTTGTTGTATAGTTGGTTACAGAAGATGTATTTTTGTAGATGCTGTACATGCTAAGTTGAGAGTAAAGTGACTGATTGGTTTGCATTACTGAATTTATATATGATGTGGGAAAGATAATGTATATGACTTGGACTGAAAAAACATCAGTGGGTAAACTTCAAGGGGACATATGGCATAGAAAAATGGGGTATTAGAAACAAATAATTGCTCAGAAAATATGAATGCTATTTTAATGAAATATTACAAACAATACAAACACACTACAAGGAATATTCAGACTAAATTTCATTGTTTCAGATTGAGTTATTCATGAGTTATGACATAATCACTGAAACATACGTATAGGTATTTTTGCCCCTCTACTGAACTACAATGATCAACCTCTTTATGATCTGCAATGGTTGTAAGCAAAGAAGGACTATATTACACAATGAGACATCTGTAACACTTACAAATTCTAGTGGTAAGTGGCAATATCATGAGAAAAAAACCCACTCCTGCCATGACATGATTAGACTAAATATATTATTAAAAAGTGACAAATAAAGTTACACTTACAGTTTCCTGACTGGGGTTCTACACCCATTTATATGCAAACATGAAAAAATTCAATGTGCCATCTTTATTCCAAGTCGCCTTATTTTGGGGACAAAAGTAGATGTACATATTGTTTTCAGTGATTGTGTCATAACCCATGAATAACTCAATCTGAAACAATACAAATTAGTCTGAATATTCCTTGTAGTGTGTTTGTATTTGCAAAATTTCATTAACATAACATTCATATTTGCTGAGCAATGATTTTTTTTCTAATACCCTGTTTTTCTATGCCATGTGCCCCTGTGGAAGCATCTGAAAGAATCTAAATGTTTTTTTGAAGTTATTAACTATGTATGAATTTCCCCCCCCCCAAATTTTAATGATGCATCCCTGTGTAATCATGTGCACAAAGAACAGTTGTATCATTGTTTTGACAATCCAAATTCTGATGGAAGAATTTCACAGAACTCATCATTGCTTACTGCAAAACTACCTCTGCCTGTACCTGGCTTTTCAAACAGTCAGCCCAATAATGTTGTGCCTTTTTCCAGCCCCTCACATGAATTTGGCTTCAGCTGCAAACTTTTCCCTTGCACTGCAGACTCTGGGAATTATCAGACCACCTCTTTTCACCATGGGAGACGGAATGAGGGGACTGCCAGCTTTCCTGGCCAATCGCTTTGCTGGCAACGCAAGAGACGAACTGCTGCTGGGGCTGCGGAAGCACCAGTTGCTCTCTGATGAGGAAATCACCACTGCTCTGGCTGCTTCAGAACAGCTGAGACACCAATGAGGGTGTAAGGCAGAGGAAGACTTTATTTGAGGTTCACCGATTGTGTGAATTTTGTCGAGGGGAAAACCTTGTGGAAGTGTCCGTTTTTGGGAGTTCTTTTTTTATTCATCATTCATGTGGAAGTTTGGGTGAATTGCTGTACTAATTTTAAAATAGGAAGAAAAAAAATTATGTGATGTGGTACTGCATCTATGTGGGAAATTATAGAGGTGTTAGTCTATGTATTTATCTCCTGAAAGGGTCCATGTGTTTTATGTGGCAATTTTTCACTCATATTTGGGCTCAAACCTTTTCTCCACTCCAATCCTTGGTCATTGAACCAACTTATCAGTCTCCATGGTACAGAACAATCAGACAGACATTGACACAAATATAACACTCCACAAGTCAGGTACCAGCTCCATCTCTTGAGGAGTTCCTCATTTGATTCTGTCCAGTGCTGCTTTCAAGATTTAATCATTCCACAAGAGGACTTCAGTACTTTCACAAATGCTCATCTCATCAGTTGGTCATGAGGAACAATTTATGTCAAACACCTCCTTTACAATTTGACCAACTCAAAGGAGTTCATTCTTCAAACCATAAAATATATGTAAGAAGATCTTTATGAACTTTGAAATGAAATTATTGAAGAGCTAGTCGCTTATGTCTGCTACTCAGTGCAGAGGGTTAACAATTCTCATCTGTGATCTGCATAGTATAAAACATCGATGGATGGATGGATAGTGTTTTACAGCCTATCAGCCTTTGTAGGCTATGTAAGGCGATTAAGCACAAAAATCACTGGAACAGTTTAGAGTAAATGTAATCCAGTCACGGTGTCCTTAGTTGTTCGCCTCTTATGAATCGCGAAGGGAGATGCGATGGGTCAATTCTTACCCCGAACCCAAATGGGGAATGAAACATCCAAGCTGCTGGCTTTGGATGGAATGAAAATCGAAATTCCTGTGCCAGTCCCTTAAAAGAAATGGTCATTTTGTATACTTCAGGGTTGTACGAGAGAAAGAATAGTAAAGTGTGGTAGTTACAAAACACTGTGGGCTTTTTGTGTGGATCCTATGATGGGTAACTTGTCTGTCTCAAGGCCACATACTAAGAACTCAATTCAAGCCTGTGGGGCTGCTTCTCCCTGCAGCTGTCTCTAGGTGGTCCTCTGGTTAAACATTTTGCAGCATGATGATGAATGATGAAGGGAATCATATGGCCTATCATACTTTGTAGGCTATGTAAGGCCATTAATCCCAAACAGTCACAATAACTGGTAAAGATCAAGTCAAGTCATGATTTCCATATTTTTTCGAATCTTACAAATCATAAAGGGAGACACAGTGAGTCTATTCTTCCCCCCAACTCACAGGGGGGACATTCTCATCCCCAACTCACAGGCGGGACATTCTCACCCCCAACTCACAGGGGGGACATTCTCACCCTCAAATCACAGGGGGGACATTCTCACCCCCAACTCACAGGGGGGACATTCTCACCCCCAACTCACAGGGGGGACATTCTCACCCCCAAATCACAGGGGGGACATTCCATTGTCTAAGTTTTCTAAGTTTATTTCTTCATTTCGATATTAAAGTCAATGGATGTTCAGATTACTTCTATTGTCCTGTAATAAAATCAGCTCTAGATTTCAAATTTTCTGCCACACATATTCTGTAGAGGGAGTACTTGTACCATTTTGGGTCTCTATTTTTTCAAAGCTGTTAACTTCTTAGCATTTGCTAACTGCAGTTGATTATTTGTACTTTGGGAATTGCATGTGCCTGATATTATTGTGTTATCGATTGGTCTCCCAGCTTGCATCATAGTGAGAAATACTGTATTTTCTTGAATAATCATACCGTCTACATTTGATAACTTAGTCACCTCTGCACCAAAATAAAACATCACTTTTTTTTGTAATGTCAGAGGACATCCTTTAGAAGGTAGTTCTACATGCATTAGTTGTAATCAACATTCAAATCTAAACCTCTTTTAGTTCCAAAGTTCAGAATGACACTGCTCAACTCCTGAACAAAACTTCTTAACAAAGTTCAGCAGGGTCTGATGAACAGATTGGCTCAATTTTATTCTCATGTTAGGCTCGTTCTATTTTTGACAGAAGGGTAACACATATTTTCAACAGATGCAAAGTACCTTTAAACAAAATGGGTAGAGGAAAGTTATCCAAATCATCACAACTAATAGCAAAACCCCCTAAAAAAAACCCACAATAAACATTTGAGGGAATGGATGGATGAATGAATGGATGGATGGATGGATGGGTGCATAATCTCAAACATGTAATTTACTGGTAATCTTAGTGATATGAAATGTGATAGATGAACTCCTAGCAATACATTTATGAGGGTTTGCTTTAGGAGTGTTCTGTGTACTGTCATACAGCATTTGTTTGTGTTATCCACCTCAAACTGGTTATGAAATACGTTGAAACCAATTGATACCAATTATGTGGGATTTTGTATTAAATTGAAAATGAATTGTAGAATGTTATCTTGCTTTTCATCATTGCTTGTGATGAGGGATATCAAAGCAAGGTAAAATAAACTGTTGATGATATGGCTTGTGACATTACATCAAAGTTGTTAATGAGGAACATCTTAATTCTTATTAGTTAGACATTTTGGAAATTGCCTTCTTGTTTTCTCAAAGGTGTGGGGATCTCCCTGTAGAAATGATTCTATGTTTGACAGATTTCTGTTCAAAGCTATTCACATGCACTGTAGATTTTTGCATGAGGAGTATCATCTGCTGTGGATTTATAGTCCAGAATTGGGGCATCAGTCTCTGTTACTGCATCTGAGACACACACACACACACACACACACACACACACACACACACAAATGTGCATGCACACACACGCACACACACATACGCATGCAAAGACACAATCACACACACAAATGCGCACACACACACACACAAATGTGCATGCACACACACACACACAAATGTGCATGCACACACATGCACACACACATACACATGCACACACACAAATGTGCACACACACAAATGCGCACACACACACACACACACAAAGGCATGCGCGCGCACACACACACACATTGCCCATTTATCTCTATTGTTCCCTGGTGGCAGTTACACTGCTCAGAGCCACCCCAGGCCCAGCTGCTAATGGAGTCTGACAAAATTCCCCATGAAACTAATTCACAAATGATGACTAGGGGTGTCTTCACTAAGGAAGAATAGGGACATTTTCACAAGTGAAGACCTGGAATGTTTTCACAAATGAAACAATTGAAGACTTGGGATGTTTTCACAAATGAAGACTAGGAGTGTCTTCACAAATGAAACAATTGAAGACTTGGGATATTTTCACTAATGAAACAATTATTTAAAGACCAGGGGTGTCTTCACAAATGAAGGCTAGGGATGTCTTCACAAATGAAGGCTAGGAGTGTCTTCACAAATGAAGGCTAGAGATGTCTTCACAAATGAAGGCTAGGGATGTCTTCACAAATGAAGACTAGGAGTGTCTTCACAACTGAAGGCTAGGGGATGTCTTCATGAATGAAGGCTAGGGATGTCTTCACAACTGAAGGCTAGGGATGTCTTCACAAATGAAGACTAGGAGTGTCTTCACAAATGAAGGCTAGGAGTGTCTTCACAAATGAAGGCTAGGAGTGTCTTCACAAATGAAGACTAGGAGTGTCTTCACAAATGAAGACTAGGAGGGTCTTCACAAATGAAGGCTAGGAGTGTCTTCACAAATGAAGACTAGGAGTTCTTCACAAATGAAGGCTAGGAGTGTCTTCACAAATGAAGACTAGGAGTGTCTTCACAAATGAAGACTAGGAGTGTCTTCACAAATGAAGACTAGGAGTGTCTTCACAAATGAAGGCTAGGAGTGTCTTCACAAATGAAGACTAGGAGTGTCTTCACAACTGAAGGCTAGGGATGTCTTCACAAATGAAGACTAGGGATGTCTTCACAAATGAAGGCTAGGGATGTCTTCACAAATGAAGACTAGGAGTGTCTTCACAACTGAAGGCTAGGAGTGTCTTCACAAATGAAGGCTAGGAGTGTCTTCATAAATGAAGACTAGGGGTGTCTTCACAAATGAAGACTAGGAGTGTCTTCACAAATAAAGACTAGGAGTGTCTTCACAAATGAAGACTAGGAGTGTCTTCACAAATGAAGGCTAGGGGATGTCTTCACAAATAAAGGCTAGGGATGTCTTCACAAATAAAGACTAGGGATGTCTTCACAAATGAAGACTAGGGATGACTTCACAAATGAAGACTAGGAGTGTCTTCACAAATAAAGACTAGGAGTGTCTTCACAAATGAAGACTAGGAGTGTCTTCACAAATGAAGACTAGGAGTGTCTTCACAAATAAAGACTAGGGGTGTCTTCACAAATGAAGACTAGGAGTGTCTTCACAAATGAAGACTAGGAGTGTCTTCACAACTGAAGGCTAGGGGATGTCTTCACAAATGAGGACTAGGAGTGTCTTCACAAATGAAGGCTAGGAGTGTCTTCACAACTGAAGGCTAGGAGTGTCTTCACAAATGAAGGCTAGGAGTGTCTTCACAAATGAAGACTAGGGGTGTCTTCACAAATGAAGGCTAGGAGTGTCTTCACAACTGAAGGCTAGGGATGTCTTCACAAATGAAGACTAGGAGTGTCTTCACAAATGAAGGCTAGGAATGTCTTCACAAATGAAGACTAGGAGTGTCTTCACAAATGAAGGCTAGGAGTGTCTTCACAAATGAAGGCTAGGAGTGTCTTCACAAATGAAGGCTAGGAGTGTCTTCATAAATGAAGACTAGGGGTGTCTTCACAAATGAAGGCTAGGAGTGTCTTCACAAATAAAGACTAGGAGTGTCTTCACAAATGAAGACTAGGAGTGTCTTCACAAATGAAGGCTAGGAGTGTCTTCACAAATGAAGGCTAGGGGATGTCTTCACAAATGAAGACTAGGAGTGTCTTCACAAATGAAGACTAGGAGTGTCTTCACAAATAAAGGCTAGGGATGTCTTCACAAATGAAGGCTAGGGATGTCTTCACAAATAAAGACTAGGGATGTCTTCACAAAAAGGCTAGGGATGTCTTCACAAATGAAGCCTAGGGATGTCTTCACAAATGAAGACTAGGGGTGTCTTCACAAATGAAGGCTAGGGATGTCTTCACAAATGAAGACTAGGGGTATCTTCACAAATGAAGACTAGGAGTGTCTTCACAAATAAAGACTAGGGATGTCTTCACAAAAAGGCTAGGGATGTCTTCACAAATGAAGACTAGGGGTGTCTTCACAAATGAAGACTAGGGATGTCTTCACAAATAAAGACTAGGAGTGTCTTCACAAATGAAGACTAGGTGTGTCTTCACAAATGAAGGCTAGGGATGTCTTCACAAATAAAGACTAGGGATGTCTTCACAAAAAGGCTAGGGATGTCTTCACAAATGAAGGCTAGGAGTGTCTTCACAACTGAAGGCTAGGGGATGTCTTCATGAATGAAGGCTAGGGATGTCTTCACAAATGAAGACTAGGAGTGTCTTCACAAATGAAGGCTAGGGATGTCTTCACAAATAAAGACTAGGGATGTCTTCACAAAAAGGCTAGGGGATGTCTTCACAAATAAAGACTAGGGATGTCTTCACAAAAAGGCTAGGGATGTCTTCACAAATGAAGACTAGGGGTATCTTCACAAATGAAGACTAGGGGTATCTTCACAAATGAAGGCTAGGGATGTCTTCACAAATAAAGACTAGGAGTGTCTTCACAAATGAAGACTAGGAATAGTAGTGTTTTCACAAATGAAGGCTAGGGATGTCTTCACAAATGAAGACTAGGGATTTCTTCACAAATAAAGACTAGGGATGTCTTCACAAATGAAGGCTAGGGATGTCTTCACAAATGAAGGCTAGGGATGTCTTCACAAATGAAGACTAGGGGTGTCTTCACAAATGAAGGCTAGCGATGTCTTCACAAATGAAGGCTAGGGATGTCTTCACAAATGAAGACTAGGGATGTCTTCACAAATGAAGACTAGGGGATGTCTTCACAAATGAAGACTAGGGGTGTCTTCACAAATGAAGACTAGGAGTGTCTTCACAAATGAAGACCAGGGGTGTCTTCACAAATGAAGCCTAGGGATGTCTTCACAAATGAAGACTAGGGATGTCTTCACAAATGAAGGCTAGGAGTGTCTTCACAACTGAAGGCTAGGGGATGTCTTCATGAATGAAGGCTAGGGATGTCTTCACAAATGAAGACTAGGAGTGTCTTCACAAATGAAGACTAGGAGTGCCTTCACGAATGAAGGCTAGGGGATGTCTTCATGAATGAAGGCTAGGAGTGTCTTCACAAATAAAGACTAGGAGTGTCTTCACAAATTAAGACTAGGGGTGTCTTCAAAAATGAAGGCTAGGGGATGTCTTCACAAATGAAGGCTAGGGATGTCTTTACATGTGACAAATAGGGATGTCTTCACAAATGACAACTAGGGTAGCCTGCTCATCTAAAGACAAGGGTGGCTGCCTGTCTAGGGCTTGGGTGTCATTCTCTAGTGTCCTTTTCCCAAGGTGTGCCTTCTTAAGTCATCTTCAGGGCGGGCGTGTTCTGCACTGGCCTCTTGCCTCAAATACCTAATGGAGAAACCTCCTTTCCTGCTCTTGGAAGTAAAGCTTGCAATTGTCCATCCAACAACAAAAAACACACCAAGAGCAGTAGCAGCAGCAACAATGAAGATGACCAACAAGAGCTACAAATTATCATGATGACGATGATTCTTCATAAATATGAATCTATTCCAATGCTGCCAGCATGAAGAGCCTATAGGGGAATATGAATGAGAAATGAAATGAACATATAATAAACAAACACATATAAAGAGAACGTACAACTGTTTCCAAACAACAGGTGCAGTTTGAAGATGCATGGACTTGCACGCATAGCAAAAAAACAATTACTATTCAGAACTAGTCACTAATGAACATGCACACACACTTATACATGTACATCCACACTCATGTGCATGTGAACACACACACCACACAAACATGCATGCAAAAACACAGGCACAAACACATGTACATCCACACTCATGTGTATGTGAACACACACATGCACACACACATGCACACACACATGCACACACACATGCACACACATGCACAAACACATGCACAAACACATGCACACACACAAAAATATGCAAACAGACATGCACACAGACATGCACACACACATGCACACATACATGCACACACACATGGACACACACACACCCTGGTGCCAGGTCTAACTTTTTTTCAAACCATAACTTACCATTGCCAGTCTCTCTCTTCATGAGTAACTGAGTAAGCTAATGAGGAAATGCTAACGATCGAGTGAGAGAGCAGCAGGTACGCTTAACTAAGTTTAGAATCTAAACGAATGAATGTGCATAACAATTAATAACATGCCACAATGTTACTAATACAACTACAAGCCAAGAACTTTTCGAAAGTACAGCTCGGTCTTTGTAAGATCGAGCATGAATCGAACCAATGACTCTTCGAGTGTGCCCATTCTTCCCAATCTGAAAATCCACAGAGGGCTTGAGAGTCTCAGTCACAATAGAAGAAATGTGTCTTAATGTCTCTGCGGGGTCAAGTTGAGGCTTTTCATTCCACAATGCACGCCACAGGGAAACTGAAGTGCACGGGGTCAGTTTCTGCATCCTGCTGAAATACCCCGCAAGCTAACGCGAGATAGTGTGATAATTTAGGAGGTCACGTGAATAGCTCGTCATAGTGGGTAATATGGCGGTGGTCCACCATCCAACAATGAACGGTGATATGACAAATTTTAGCATAGGCCCACAGGACGACGAGTCGGTCGAATCGGGAAACCTCCAGGATGTGGTAGGAATATTTCTTCTTTTCAACCCTGGTTCCGATTATGTGGCATTTGGGGATTATATGAGATTTTGTGTTTTTTTGCGCCAGTGATTTTCATGCCCTAAAAATCGTGATCTCTTGTCTCATTTGGCTTTGGATTTCCCGTTTTGTTGTGTATTTTCACGATTACAGTATTAATACGGTTAAATTGTCCTAGAGTGGCCCGCAAACTCCAGCTGATGTATCGCTAGATTATCCCGAGCCATCGGTATCGCCTCATTATTTTTTCCGTCGAGGCACCGAAGGCAGCCTGAGACTGAGTGCCGATTCCGTCAGGTCACGAATCGAATAAAAATAAGATATAATCAAGACTTTGTTTGGAACAATTTGTGGAAGATCCCAGTATTCCAGATCGTTCGTGGGTGTCGTGTGGGACCTAAACTGCTCCTTTGGGTCATGGGCAATATTTGGAACGAGAGCACCGTGTCCTCAAATGAACTTGCGTCAGTTTCTGAAATTCTGCAGACTAGATCATCATCATGCCAGGATGACTAGATGGTATTATTTATTAGTCATCAGAGCACCGGGGGCATTAGCTCCTGGCCCATGCGGCATACCCAGACAAGTAGGAATTCCGCTAAAATGTGTGTTTGTTGTTGTGAGCTGCTCTGGATGTGGTATTTGCGTCTTGGGTCTGTACGTCGAGTTCTTCCTCGCCAAGATCTGGCACTGGAGCAGACGAGTCACAACGCATCATGTTTCAAAGTTTCTTTCCTGTGCTTCTTCTGCCTTTAACGAGATTTCGAATCTTTCAGTCGTCTATATGCTTTTGTTTCGGAAACAAATGAAAAATTATTGGCGTGGACACGTTTTGTCAGCCGATTAAACAGTTCACGCAATCATCGCAATGTTTTGAAATGGACATCACGGTTTGGATCGCATCTTAATCAACTTTAGCCGAAAAATGAAAGATGCATCCTTTATATGGACGAAAAGGGCTGAATATTGTAGGAGTCATTTGCTGAGTAGTTGTATTTTTACTATACAGGACAGTCTTTGCATGACACATGTGTGTGTATGTTTGTACATCATGTGTGCAGTCTCAGTCTGTGTGCAATCATCAGGTATGATGAAAATGTTAACGTGTAACTGTAACCTGTTTTCTGTTGTAAGAAAGGAATCTTTATACAAACATGTCCAAAATACTAGCACTTAGTTGATTTGAAAAAAGAAAGAAAGCTAGCTATGCATTGCTCCTTTGTCAGCAGTCATGAAGATTCAAAACAGTCTGATAATTCAGGATTGACTGCACTTCTGTAGTGTATGGTAACGATCAATTGAGATGTGAGAATAGCTTATGTGTTTGATGGAATGCAGTGATGATGTTCCATTTTCAGAAGGAAAAAAATGTAGTTAATTAGGAGGAAAATGTCGGTTAAAACCCCCAAAACAAATGTAAGTCTAGAAGTCCATCAAACATGGTTTAAAAAAATCAGCAGTGTTGTGCAAGTTTATATTGAAGGAGTGAATAGACAGAAAAAAACAAAACAATTTCACTTGTCCACAGTCTTGCTTATTTTTTAGTTTCATTCACACCTGCTTGTAATGATGTCAGAGATGTATTCATTTTGGTGGTGTTTAGTTTCCCTGATTAGAGAATTCTACTGGAGAAATATTAAAGACATAAGTTGTAATGGTAACATTATGATTTGTAAATTTTAGGGGACAAATCAACTCCACAGCTGTAGTGGTTTAGGTCAATGGCTCATGCATTTTCAATTTCTGTGTGTGTGTGTGTGTGTGTGTGTTTGTGTGTGTGTGTGTGTGTGTGTGTGTGTGTGTGTGTGTGTGTGTGTGTGTGTGTGAGTGTGTGTGTGTGTGTGTGTGTGTTTGTGTTTGAGTGAGAGAAAGAGAGTGGAGAGAGAGGGAGAGCACACTTTTTTCTCTTTTTTTAATAATTGAAAAGCTGTCTTGTACTAGATTCTTATGTGCATATTGTAGAACCAGGAGAATCATTCTGCATAATGCTGTTCCTAGGCCTGGAACAAGTGAAAAATTGCCTTTAACTTCATAATTTGATGCAGCATAGTCTCTCCACTGCGCCATCACTACTCTGACCAGGAAAGTTCCTGAACATGAACTTCTTGTGTTGGAGGATGTCAACTGGTGGTTATACAGGTTTATGGCATGAGTGTGCAAAGAGTGCCTACTCCTTCCTCTTTTGACTGTGAGAGGTAGAGGTATTATGTCTGGGTCTCCAACTGGTGTATTCTTGTCCTTTTGATCGTTAGTCCACACTCACTTCTGTACCAGCGCCTGATGACACAGTGACAGACAGAGCAGATGCTAACACTCAGTTACCAGCACCCACTCTATTCCTTGAGGTGTGTTCCAACTAATGCAGGCTCTATGCCACTCACAAGAGTTAATCACAGAACAGTGTGCCAGCAGGATTCTTGCAAAATAGCTTTAATGGTTTTTGAGAAGGCAGCACGTGTGTAGATTCTTGTACAATTCTAACTACAAGGCATCATTGATATGTTGTATGACTATTTAAAATGTGACATTGATGAGTTTGTGACCTTGTAAGTCAGTGTAAGAGTCATCTGCTATTCTTAAATCTCTGTGTGATCTGCCTGCTGAATGTAGGATGTTGCATTTTGGAGTTAACATAGCTTGAATGTTCAACAACTTGGAAATGGGCTTGTTAGACCAAAGAAAATATTCATGCAGGATGATGCGACTTTGTGTATGATTGTAGGTAACATGTGTGGAGTGGCTGTGATGAAGGAGCATGTGCTATATTGCGGATGTAATGATGGAGAGAATGATGATAATTATGATGAATTTGTCTTGTGTCTCTGTACAAAGTGTCTCCTGTGGCATAGTTTCAATAATATAAAAAAATCCCTTTGATCATTTAGATCTGTACAAAACGAGACCAATTTTCCAGTCACTGATTGCAGGGTTTGATAGCTCTGCTGTAATTTTGGTTGGTGCATTGGCCTTTTCCCTTGCCTTTGTGGCATGTAGGTCACACAGGTAGTGTCATAATTAAAATGCTAAGTTTTTGAACTTTCTGGAGAAATATTCATGGTTTGTTCTTATTCCTTATGTTGTAACTCTTTCTGTAGGTAAGTGATCCAGAGAAGAAAAAGGGAAAAACTATGTTCTGTGACAGGCAGGCTGATGGAGATATTGCTTCATTGTGGTGTGGTGACAGAGGCTGCAAGGGAGAGAGGTTTCAAGATTTTTGGCAGTGCTTGCTGCATGTAGCTTGTAACTGCAAGGTGGCCCTCTAGGGCTCTACTCCATTCCTCTCCCCCCCCCCCCCCCCCCCCCCCCTCCCCCCCCAGGAGTAAAACTGGGTACCTGAGATGGTAATGAAGCATGCCATATTGTGATGACCCCTAGAAGCAGCTGTTAGTCAGCATTGGGTTGGAACACTCCCCTTGGAGTGGAAATGTTTCCTGTCTGTTTCCTGTCTGTCTGTCTGTCTGTCTGTCTGTCTGTCTGTCTGTCTGTCTGTCTGTCTGTCTGTCTGTCTGTCTGTCTGTCTGTCTGTCTGTCTGTCTGTCACTGTTTTGCCAGGCATGATTAAAATTGGACTTAACTCTTAAGATCCTGTACCGCCCATTACCGCCCACCCTGCTCAATCTTGCACTGCCCATAGCCGCCCACCCCATGTGGCTGTTACTTGACTGATTTTTTTCATACAAATTGCATAGTCCTTACAGGACTGGGGAATGAAACACTGTGAATGACTTACAGGACCTTAAGAGTTAATTATGATCAGGTGGGAAAGTGCAGAACAGTTTGAGACTCAGATGTGAGTGAGAAGTTGCAATATTAAACCAATACCTTTACACTTATAAGTGCCATTTTACCTCCACCTTTCCTGGAAAATGAGACAGTTTCGTCTCTTGGCATTGCACATGGCTCTCTTGAAGAGTGTTGCTGTCAGTCTTCATTTAGTGCTGGAATCAAGTCAGCTCACCCTCCGAATGTAGAGCAAGGACTGAAAATAACTCCAAAGTGATCAGCCCTGTTGTGTTGCCATGGCGTAGCTAGCAATAATGAATCTGTTGTTTCTAGCACTGTGCAAGCATGAGGTAAAAAGGTAAAGGTAAAGGTGTGGTTTTATATAGCGACTTACACCCTTGTCTGGGTCTCAAACCGCTTTACACTTTACCCCCTGATCACTGGGCATCTTGATCAATCCTCACTGTTCCCTCACAAAAAACATAGTGACAAACATTTAAGACGCACCAGCACCAACTCCGCTCCCTGGGGAGTATTCCAACCCGATGCTGGCGCTTGGCCGCATACAAGGGTTAATCACACTCCATTTTTGCCAACATTGCCCTCACAGGTACCCGGTTTTACTCCTGGGTGGGGAGATGCAATGTGAGTTAAGCATCTTGCTCAAGGATGCAACTCTGGGAACCGTGCAGCTTCGAACGCCGTACCCACTGGCCGCAGCGACTGTAGGTCCAGCGCGCTAACCACTCGGCCACAGAGCCCCATGTGGATGATGTCCTTTTACATAAGATTTCATAGGGCATGTAGATAATAGAATGTATGTTTATGTGCCTCTGTGTGTGTGTGTGTGTGTGTGTGTGTGTGTGTGCATGCGTGCGCGTGTGTGTGTGCATGTGCATGTGTGTGCATGTGTGTGTGCGCGCATGCACACAGAATGTTCATCTATCCATGATAGTGTTTTATTTTGTTATGACGATGTGAGTAAACTTAGCATAAACGATGACATTTGGGTTTAAAGCTTTGCTCAGTTTATTTTAAGAGATTTTGTGATAATCAACCCACCAGAAAGTCTCTTTACCTTTTTTCCTGAAGTATTCTTGAAGTTGTGTGTGTGTGTGTGTGTGTGTGTGTGTGTGTGCGCATGCGTGCATTCGTGCGTGCTTGCATGTGTGCATGCGTGCATATGTGTGTGTTATATTTGACTAAGTCCGAGGAATTTATTATTCACTCAATTTGAAAATTAGGTGGTTGCTAGAAGGTACTCTTATTTTGCTGCTGTCTAGAAGATGTAAGAATTGGTGGAATTTTCTAAAGAGTAGCTATTTCCAAAGTTGTTAATTTGTCTGCCATGATGGATTTTCTATCATAATATGAGTGCTTTTTCTTACTGTTGTTTTGATTTTGGTGATGCCAGTTTGAAACAAGAGCCTTATGCCTTATGACCTTTGTTCAAGATGAAACACTTGGCACATGAGATAGGCCTTGGTGGTTGTACCAAGGAGAGATGCTGAAACAGAGACAAGGTACAAAGAAGGCTCTCAAACAGAATCTCAATGCTCAGCAAGTGACTCACAAAAATTTGAGCCTCGGGTGGGAACCAAACCCCCTGAACTCCTAGTGAACATTGAAGTGCTCTCACCACTGAGCAGCACAGTGAAGTTCATGACAAATTCTGTCAATATTACACATATTTTAATGTCACAAATTTGTTACCACTTTGTTTTTTGGTCCAAAAAGTTACATGCCTAGGTTACCCCAAAGAGTGTACTAATCTTTCCAGGAGTCTTATTCATAAGGTATGTACACAGAATGAAGATGGACAAACCTTTTCCCAGTCTGTTGTCAAAACTGCTATGTATGATGTTTAAACCTTTTTCTGTTGTAACTATCGTTCTTGTTTTACTATAGGATGATGAGCTGCACTTTGTGTTGTGTGTTTATTTCCCCCATTGTAGGCATTGTAACTATTGTTGTTACTTTTAGCCTTTTTTTGCAGCTTGATGGTATTGTGGTTGTCGTCGTTGTCATCGTAATCGTCGTCATCATCATCATCATCATCATCATAATCATAATCATAATCATCATCATCATCATCATCATCATCACTATCATTGCTGTAAGTGTTATTGTCATCATTATTTAATATCAAAATATAATCATGATCTTCAACACTTGTATCCTCTCTTTTCAGCTTAAAAATATTCAGCAAGTGATAGAAGTCACTACTAGAAAACTAAAGGAAATGAATGAAATCTTTGGGAACCATCAGCACCCCCCTGCAATGTACATTCAGGTGAGAAACTGTTTCCTTGCACCTACCCATTCCCCAACCATTCCCCAAAAGATGCTTCTAAATGGATATCTACTTCTGATCAGTGCTGTCCTGTTTTTTAAATACCTGCCTACACTTGTGCCATGTTATTGGGGGGTGGGGGGGATTGAGAGATTTGAATTTTGCTGTGTCCTTCTTTTGATGACCTTATTTTCATGATTTTTCACAGTCGTAAAGTTTTTCTTTCACTATGCCAGGATAAGGGTTTTGATACTGTATATATCAATTTAAGTGATTAAAAAATACAAATTAGAAAGTTATGATTTTCTATGCTACCCTTACTACATGGCAATCAAATTGTGGCTGTAATGTTTCAGTAGTTTAGCAATAATTTGCTGAAGATTTGATTCCTTGGCATGTATGGATAGCCAGACATTTGCAATCCTGAATGTTGTGTGGGAATGAAGTAGGGAAATATTTTACTGATGGTTCTTATTTTGAAGAATTAGTCATCCTTACTTGAAATCCTGTTACTAGACCAATCATCTGAAAATATATAATTGTAATCTTTACTTGAGATACTTTCCATGTGAAGAAACAAAATAAAGGCAGGCGTAGTTAACAAAAGCCATTCCCATATCTCCCCATGCTTCCCAGAGATGTGTTCTAACTCTCCACTTTTGCTATTAAAACTGATTGGTCCAACTTTAATAACCACTAGGGGTTCATCAAGCAACACTTCACCAAGGTTTTAACATGACCAATAAATTCTTTACAATGAGTCAGAGGAGACAAATGACAGAGGGGCTTCCTGAGGCTCAGCTAACACAGGTCAGTATGGGAACAGCAGCAAGGAGTGGGGGCCGGCAGGATGGGACTTCATACGTTGAACAACTTTGCCTTTTCTGACTGCAGGAGTATGATGAGTTGGCCAACAAGATCCACGAGTATCAGATGCGGGAGCAGCGGCTGCTGGAGAAGATGAGCATCGGGCGGGCCTCACCCCCCTCCAGTCCTGTGCCTGGAGAGGAGACAGCCATGTCCCCAGGTCCCCCCCTCACCCCCAACAACTCGGGGTCTCTGAACCCCTCAGGAGGGGGCAGTCACCTCTCCCCCCTTCTCAAGATGCGCTCTCCTGGCGGCCATGTCAAGGCCTTCCTTCCCAACAGTATGGTCACCACGGTGAGAACAGGCAGTGTGCCCTCTGTGGTGAAAGTGTGTGGCATTGAGTGATTGTTGGTCAGTGGTGTAATTGGTGCACATACCTGTGGGTCAGTGTGTGTGTGTGTGTGTGTGTGTGTGTGTGTGTGTGCATGTGTGTGTGTTGTGTGTGTGTGTTGTGTGTGTGTGTGCATGTGTGTGTGTGTATATGTGCATGTGGTGTGAGTGAGTGTGTGTGTGTGTTGTGTGTGTGTGTGTGTGTGTGTGAGTGAATTTTTGCCTTGTTACTTGTATTTTCTGTCTACATATACCTTTACAATATAACTGCAGCTTTTGCATTTTTGACTCACATGCGAAGCAAAAGTGAGTCTATGTACTGAGCCGTTTCGTCCGTCCGGGCGTCCGTCCGGGCGTCCGTCCGTCCATCCGTCCGGGCGTAAAAAACTTAAACGTTGGATTTTTCTCGGAGACTATTAACCCTTAGCGTGCGGCCGGCGGGAATTCCCGCCGAGCTTGGTTTCACCGCTGTGTGCGGACGGCGGGAGATCCCGCCCGCACTCGATCGCTGAGGGTGGGTTAGTTTGAACGCGGTTATCTCCCTTGCAAATGACATCAACTATCTATAAATACCACAGCAGGAAAGCGGACATCCCGAGCTTTCTGCGCATGTGCAGTTTGTATGGGCGATCTCTACAAAGTTTTCGAGTAAATTCGCTCCGAAGTTTGATGTTTTTTTTGCGTCAAGTTTTGTCAGAAGACATCGATGAGCGTGTAATAGAGCTTTTGTTTGGCGAGGATTCAGACGAAGAGTTCGAGCCTTTCAATCTAGATGATGTTGCCGAGGCAGAAGCAGAATTGCAGCGATTCCGATCGCGGGAAGATGTCGAAGTTCGAACCGGTACCGTGCATCGGAGCGAGCATCGTCAAGTAGATCAACTTCAAGACGTGCATCAGGAAGCGCATCACGCTCTTTCCGACAGCAGGCTTCCGAAGATGCTTAGCTTCCTCCCTTCTGTCAGACGTCTGGCCTACTTGTTCACACTGAGAGCGACGATGCCAACAAGATTTTCGCTTACTTCTTCGATGACGATGTATTTGGACTAATGTAATGACCGAACAAACAATCAGGTATGCGTCGCAATATTTCGCAGCCCATCCAGTCGACCAACTCGCGCCTCACTCACGGTTTCGAGATTGGAGATTTTAAACCTGCTGTAGAGATTTTTGCTTGATTTCCTAGATAGTTTTCAACCTGCTATGGACACTGCATGTTGCCTTGGGTAGAAGCTGTGTGTGTGTGTGTGTGTGTGTGTGTGTGTGTGTGTGCGTGTGTGTGTGTGATTTTCCAGTTTCAGCCATTTTTATTAGTATGTCATTGTACCTGTAGTAACATGTAGATATTCCATTGGTGTCATTTTGTGGATGAGTAAATAGTTATGCTTATAATTCCTCATGAGAATCGTTTGCTTTCAACAAGGTTAGAGTGATTGTTTTTAGGCACTGTGATCAGCGTCTTCCCCACTCCCAACCACACCCCTACTCCATGATCACAAGTACGTGGTGACTTTTGAGGTGCATGTAAGGATTTGAGGCCTTTTTTGTCCTTCTTTTTACTAGGTAACCTATCAGAAATCAAGCCTGATAATTGCTGGAGGTTATGATTAGATAATAAAGTTAGTGTAAAGGCATTTCATTGGTCTGTTTTGTTGTTGTTGTTGTTTTATTTTATTTTGAGAATAAAACGCAGGTATTATGATAAATTTCATTCAAGTGCTGCATACCACTGTGTACAGAATTGTCTCAGCTACAACTTTTATTCTTTGCACTTTTTGATCAGAGGGGAAGAAGAATATGAAAATGGGCTTCAAAGACGGTGACCGTTTTTGGAGTAAATTTAGGGAAAATAGGTCAGCAAGCAGCAATGACGATATGCAAAGAAACCTCAGCAGCGTAAGGGTTAAGTCTATCAACACCAAATGTGGCATGATGGTGTATGATGACAAGGCCTCAAAAAACATACACAGTGACTTGACCTTGCTTCAAGGTCAAGGTCACAGGAGCCATAAATGTGGTCTCAAAAACAGTCATTTTTCACATTTTCCCAATTTTCTCCCACGTTATTGAGAATGGCGACCTTAGCTACAAGTGGTATATAGGTCAAAGCAAGCCCTATCTTTTGATACCAGTTTGGTTGACCTTGCTTCAAGGTCAAGGTCACAGGAGCTCTTCAAAGTTGGATTGTATACATATTTTGAAGTGACCTTGACCCTGAACTATGGAAGATAACTGTTTCAAACTTAATAATTATGTGGGGGCACATGTTATACTTTCATCATGAGACACATTTGTTCACATATCATCAAGGTCAAGGTCACTTTGACCCTTATGAAATGTGACCAAAATGGGGTAGTGAACCACTAAAAGTGACTATATCTCGTGGTAGAAAGTGCCAATAAGCACCATTGTGCTTCCTATGTCTTGAATTAACAGCTTTGTTTTGCATGACCTTGGATGACCTTGACCTTGGGTCAAGGTCACATGTATTTTGGTAGGAAAAATGTGTAAAGCATTTCTTTGTGTATGATGTCATTGGTAGGTTTAGTTGTTTGACCTTGACCTTGAAGGTCACCTGAAGGTCAAGGTCATATAAAGGTCAAGGTCAAGCATGTGAGTCGTATGGGCTTTGCCCTTCTTGTCTGAGAATGTGTGTAACTGTGGGACCAGATGAATGACAAGGGAATCAAGACGTTTGTTTGCTCTCAATAGCTCTACTGATTGGCTAGATCAATGGCCTTACTTAGCCTACATAGGCTGATGGGGTCTAAAATTATATTTATCACCATCATCATCTTAATGCAGTGCAATCCTCATGGTTTGGTTGTGTGTTGCAGGTGAAAGCCACAGCGGGAGTCACTTTGAGAGACAGCCTGACAAAAGCCATGGACAGGCGAGGCCTGGATCCCAACAAGTGCCAAGTATATCGCCACGGCACCAGGTATGGAGTGTCTCTGTCTCTCTCTTCTTCCATCACTGCTGTCTTCTGTGAGGTCAGTAGTGCTGGGCTGCATTCTGTCCACACTGGTCTCCTGCACTGAACCTTGTCGAAGTCCTTTCTGAGGAGAGTGTTTGGCTGTTAGCATGTGGTGGCAAGAAGCTAGGCCTCGAGCCTCAAGGTTTGATTGTTTTGTGAGATACTAGTGGAGCTACTCAGTCTTCAACCTGGGTGTACTATGGAATGTTGTCACACTTTATTGCTTGGATGAAGCATGCAAGTTCACACCCAGATTTGCATGTCTACATCGGATAAATTATGCATTGGCCCGCAAGTCTGGTGTCCTGGTCAAAGGGACACAACTATGATCACTCTGCTTGCTCTGCATCGAGTGAAATTCTGCATGAGGACTCTGCAAATAGCAAAACATTGCACAATCATTTTATTTACCAAAATTATTAAAATAAGGCTTCCCCCCAAAAAAATAAATTATGGTAACATGGAAAAAAATGGAGGTGAGGTGGGAGGGTATGTGTGTGTCAGTAGGTCAGCCTAAACTTTAAAAAAATTATTCATTTATTTATTTATTTATTCATTCATTCATTCATTCATTCATTCATTCATTCATTCATTCATTCATTCATTTGTTTATTTATTTTTGTGAACATGATGGAAGGCACTGGATTATTTCTTGCTATTTCTTTATTTGTTTATTTTAGAAGAGGCCAGATTGAACATAAAATTTCTCTTTGCTGATAATGTTTTTAAAGACTTAAATAGTGGATTCCATGAGTACCCTTAGGGCAGGGGAGATGGGACAGCATGCAGTTTGTTGATTACCATCGATTTCTTTTTGTCTTTCTTTGCTTAAAAAAAATAATAATTTTTTTTTCTTCACGATATCAAAAGAAGTTTAGGGTTGTAGAAAAAAGGGGTCAGCCAGGTTACCATAACCACAACATTTTTTTTGCCCAACCTAAAGCTATCTCTGTGACTTGCTGATTCCAAATCTATGCTCAGCTTTCTTGTAGCTTTTCCCATTAGGTGACAGTCACACAGACAGACACACAGACATGTCTTTTATGTACTTGTATACTTTATAGATGATTTACAAGGATGTTATGTTCAAGAAGGTTTGATGAATATATTGGTATAACAAGAGGATGAAGAAGCAAGCATTCATGAAAACTTACAAATTACATTCATCAGAAAGTTCATTTTAACATATCAGCACCTGGAGCCAAACAGCAAAGAAAATTTACAGTTATACAGTTCCAACTCATGCAAACATCAGCACATGTTGGGTAGGCTGCTGCTCCTTACTGTGTCTCTTTGTATGATTCAGGAAAGGCAAATTGTCAGGGAAATAGACTTCAGTTGCTCTCACTCGAACCAGTTCTATGTTTTCTTGATCAATGGTCTACATTGCTCACATGGGTTGATAGGGCAGAAAATCCATTCCTGCATTCACTTTCATCCATCCATCCATCCAGTCAGTCAGTCAGTCAGTCAGTCAGTCAGTCAGTCAGTCAGTCAGTCAGTCAGTCATTGAGGTAGACACCCAGGCAACGTTGGTACACAACAGACAGACTGCTGGTCATCCAGCATGCTGTGTTAGTTCTGTCTGGAGGAGCAAGTGTTGTTGACAAGGGGAGCTCTGACTGCATGCCTTGGCCTTGTGTCTGCAGGATCCCACTGACGTGGAACACAGACATGGGGGAGCTGGCCGGACAGGCGGTGTCAGTGGAGCTGAAGGAGGTGGAGGACGACGTGTCTCAGATGATGCCTGCCATGCCCACCTCTGTTATCCTCTCCCACAACTTTGTAAGTCCTCATGGCAGTCATCATGTTTGGCGTAATAGTGGGATGCCTGTGTGAGTGTGTGTGTGTGTGTGTGTGTGTGTATTCTCCATTCCATCTGTATCAGTGAAGAAGAAAAGAGGAGTATGATTTGGGGGATGAAAATATGTTGGGTTTTTGGGGAGGAAGGGGATGAGTGGGGGATTGTATTCATGGAATCTTTATCTCTATTAGTAGAGATTGAAAAAAAGTTTAAAGTAGTTTTTAGTCTCCTGCCCCCATCTTGCAGAGGCATCTTGAATTCCATTACTTCATTTGGTTGATGAGAGCCACAGAAATAAGAATTAGCACATAGACATAAATACCTGTCATAATGACATAGCCCAATGCCCCTCTCATCAGCTGGAACCCCTGGCTGCAGGGTTTTTGGGGCCTACTGCACTACTCAGCCAGAGGTGGCCCCAAGCAGCCAGAGGTTGGGGGAGGGGTGTCATCTAGGTAGGTTCAGATCATTCAGATCGAACTGTGTGTTCAAACCATCCCAGAAGATTGTTATTGCTTTATTGAGGACTGTGTATTGAGTCTTGTTATGCGATAGAGGAGAAGCAGACATATTGAGATGTAGCCTGCGTCAGTTCTTGTTGTTTTTTGTTTTTTTTCTGTCCTCTAAAGCCTGAAATTTGTGGGGGGTTTTGGTGTGTGTGTGTTTTCCCGAGACAACTGCAACCAAATTCTTTGTATCAAAGCAGGTACAAAAGTATGTAAATAAAACCTGGATTGACTGATTGTGTTTCTTTGTTGTTGTTGTTTTTTTTTTTTTTTTTTTTTTTTGGGGGGGGGTTCCCGAGACAAGTGCATCTATATTCTTTGTATCCAAGCAGGTACAGAAGTATGTAAATTAAACCTGGATTGACCAATTGTGTTTCTTTGTGGCAGGGCCGGAAGACTTTTTTCTCACTGACATTCTGTGATATGTGCCGGAGCCTGCTCTTCCAAGGCATTCGGTGCCAAACGTGTGGTCTGAAGTTCCACCAGCGCTGTGAAGAGAAGGTGCCCCGTACCTGCCAGGGAGACTTGGAAATGATGCGCTACCAGCGCCGGGGTGACATCAACAGATAGTGAGTGTTCGCTGCCTTGTGGTGAAATGTTACATTCTGCCTTTGAGGTTCAGGGAGACTGCAGCAGATAGTGAGTGATGGATGGCTTGTGGTAAAGTGGTACATTTCTGCCGACTGTTTTAAAGTGAGCCTTGGGACATTTAATTATATTCTGTAAATGTGTGGCTTACTAATGGGATTACAATTGTGAGATTAAGAAACACCACTGCATAATGTTTTGCTGACTTTGATGACGGTATTGTGTAGGACTGAAGAACAGAGAACGGTAAAATTTGCTTTGCATCTGCACTACCACGCGATTATTTGTAATTTGGTACTGACAAAAGGACTCTTGGCATGGCCTGATCAATTCACTTTGATTTTTGCAGCTATGATTATGCAAATGCCTCTCCACAAACCACGCACAGGAGCCGGCAGCCAGCGCCACAGCTGAGTCGAAGAGAGCGGTCAACATCGGCACCCAATGTCTGCGTCAACTTGGTGGACTCCACTCATGAGGTGAGCCGAGAGGTGAGAGCCCTGGTGGTAGTTGTTGTTTGTGACTGCAGAGTACTGGAACCTGCACTCTGCTATGTCTTGCACAAGTGGTATCTCTCGACTGATGGCAAATTTGAAAACATGGGGGGGGGGGGGGAGGGGGGGATGTGGTTTCACTGCTCAAATTGAGAAGGAAATACTTGCAGTTGCACAGAGTGACATTAGAACCATCGCCAGAGACATGATGCAGTAGGACTGACAGATGTAGCTGTTCTGTAGAAGTCATTCATCCTTAGGTACAAGAACATCAAGTTACAGTTGGTAATGCAGAATGCAGTAGTGGCATCAGTGCAGAGGAATATTTGCAGTCACACAGTTGTAAAAATTTGTTTTCCTTCTTTTCAGGAATTCGTGAAGCATATGCGTGATTTGCATAATGCAAGCACTCGTAAGTATGCTAATGTAGTGTCCTATTCTACATCTTGTTGGCCTCTGAAATATTTCATTTCTGTATGTTCCCAAATTCATTATTTTTAAAGTGGTCAATCTCATGGGATTTTTTCTTCTTTCTTATCTGTTCTTTGTGATTACCTTTACCACTTCAGCTCAATTTCATCCACATTCTGTAATATTTTGTTTTTCATTTTTGATTTGAACACCAGTTTCTCACAGTGCAGCAGTCTTAGACTTTGGACATTGTTGCGGCTGAAGTTTGCCTGAGAAGATAGAGAGGGGTTGCTTCTCAAGAAGTCTTGCTGTGCCTGAGAAGATCTGTACTGGGTGATTATGAAGGTCCAATGGATTATTGAGAATATTTTGTCATCTTGGACCGTTGAATTTCCCCTGCAGATGTATTGAAACTTTTGGGCTCTGGAGCAGAGGGAAGAGAAAATATTTTGAGACCGCAGATACCCATTAAATTATTGTCTTTTTGTATTTAACAGAAGGAGGGTATGATGATGGAGGAGAGTAGGAGTAGTCACTCGAGGAAGCAGACGTGCCTGGAATATTCTGTTGTGTTTTTGCATTTGACTGATGGAAGAGTGTGATGAGCAGGGCATCGTTTGTTTTCCTCCTTTCCAGATGGCCCTCCGGTCTACCGCTATAGCATGTATAAAGATAAGCGCCATGCTAGCGACAGTAGTGCCCCTACTGCTAAGCCTTTCTATGCACATGCACAGAAAGGTAGACAACCTCGGCATGGGTTGCTCCTCCTTGTCCTTTACGTCTGATGGTCTAATCGAGTTTCATTGATGTTGACACCTAAAATCTTTTTTGCATTTGTTCCTACCCTAATGACACCCACTAACACTTAAAAATATATCTATATATAAATGAATATAATGTTACATAACTGGAAATTGTACCCTATGTGTCCCACTAGTTTACATCGCTGTGTAATTATTTTTAAAATCATTTTGTGTGTAGGAAACACATTTTTAGGGTAAAAAGAGGATGCCCAATACATGTAGTTGCCATATAGCAATCAGGACAGTAGACAAGATCGAGTCGTAAAGGTTAGGAATCCTTGACACCTACTATCCTGTTCCTTTTATTCCCCATACGTGTGCACTTCCCATCAAAGGCAGGTTGTCACGTGGATGGATTAGAACTAGATGCCATTGAGGCCACTGCGTTGAGTGACATGGAACCTACCTTAGCATGCCAAGACACTGTCCTCCATAGTGAGTCCAATTGTAGCAGAAGCTAACCACAGGATTCCCCTGGTTTTTAATTCCCCCATTGTCTTCCTGACCCCACAAATTCACAACCACCACCTCTACCCCACCCCAGACCCCTCTCCCCTGTTTTCCCCCTGTGTGTTGGTTGAGTGTCGGACCCCAGACATAGCCTTTGAGGAGTGTTTGCAGTGGTTGGTGTGCAGTGGACTGCTGGCTTGCAGAAGCCGCACTGCTTGCATCGCTGTTGTGTGTGTGGTCAAATACTTAGCTAACCCGCCATGGGCCATGTGAGCAGGCCTGCGCTGATTGGGTTGAATGTCCTGGAGGATTCTGTGCTCAAAGAGTTTCCTGCAGTCACAGTAGCAGATCACTCATTGCAGTGAAAGGGTGGAGATACCATTTTCTCATTTTGGTTTTGATTTTGTTTTATGTCTCAAGAAACAAACTTTGGAATTTATTTGGTATCGAAGAGTATGATTAGTAATTTTAGCAAAACCATTCTTGACTGTACTCTGATAATTTGGTTCTTTTTTTGTTGCTTTTATCTGTTTACTTTTTGTCAATGTCATGATGTCTTGTCTACAGTTAATTTTTATGTTGAACTTGAATACTATTGAAACATCATATCACAATCTGTTTTCACAAAAACTAATTTACTTATGACTGTGCACTTTTTCATAAAACTTTAAAGATGAGAATGAAAGTACTTGATCTTTTTTCTTCTTCTTTGTTTTCTTGTGAGCAGCTTTGTTGTTAATTGGATCAATAGAGTGTATGTATGTAAGCATAACTTTCTTTCTTAGTTCTTGAAATTGGACACTGGTTTTCATGCAATTTAAAATATAGCAGAAGCTTAAGTTCATTTCATATGATTGCACGCTAAAAATCATCATGCAAAGAATAAGGTCTATCACTTTCTTTTCCAACAGATTGTAGTGAGTATGGCTTTGTTGCTGAATTATGGAAACATGAATACTATAGACCTGGTTATTTCCTACAGCAGCATATTTCCTCTTGAATGCCAACATCTTAGTAAGGATGAAGAAAATACAACTGAAAGGATGAAAGCATCTTCTGAACTGCATCTGAAGCCTCTGCCTTTCTCATGCCAATGAAGTAGGTGATGTGTCGGTGCTCTGTCATGCAGCCAACTAGAGATGTTACTGTAAAATGCCACTGAGACTATGCCACTGTTAAGCCTGTGAGTCATTGGTCACGCCCCACGATGGTGACATGTTGTCCTTGAGATGTTTTGTCTTTGAGGCATACTTCCGTCTGCCAACAGGTTCCAACACACTGACACTGCCTGGCCACTCACAGTCCAACACTGGGAGTCCCACCAAGTCGGCCCACTCCTCCCCTACCTCCGCAGCCAAGCATGTCCGCCCACGCGCCAAATCTGTGGAAACTGAGCCTGGCAAGAGAGCAAATGTTAGTAGCTCCATTCCTTGTGTCTTCATGTTGAGCATTTTGTCTGGCATCCATGCTGTGTACACAAGTTGTTTTATTTTTTGAGTTTGTTGTGTAGTCCAATGTTTGTGTGTTGTCAAGATGGAACTGGTACACATTGAGCATATAGTGATATGTCATCAGGTGTCTCTCATGCAGCCTTCCTCCTGTAGTTATCCACAAGGAATGTCTGTTTAGAGGGTATGGTACTCATGTTTATACCCTGCTTTTTAGATGCTGTATATAATGGTTTAAAGTTATATGTAGTCCATTTGGTCCTTCCAGATTAGGTTGTAATAGAAATAATTGTGACCTTCCATCACTAAATGAGTCGGTTGCGCAGTGGAGTCATTTTTCACTAACCGCCCACAAAGGAGGTGGGGGTTGTAGTGGTCAATTTCAAGATTAAAAAAAAAAAAAATTTGCTTCTCTAGTCCCTTCTTCATTGTATAAGTTTCGTGTTTGAAATCAACGTGTAAGAGTATGCTTTATGATGTTTTTGGATGTGGTGGTAAATCATTTACAAGAAAATGTCTGCAAATAATACTCAACGTCAAACATTTTCTACAAGTTTTGTAGCCACCACTGCAACAGAGCAACGGGGGAATATCCTAGGCTGCCAACCAAAGCCAAATACACTGCTTTATCTCTGTGGCATATTTCATGAGTCTAGAATAAGGGTTGCTAAGGAAAAAGGGGGAATAGTGACTGTAAACTTAAGACGCGTCTTTCTTAAAAAGCGTATTTTTAGGGTGTCGATCTTCAAAGTCATGTGAAACCGTGTAGGGTAGTCATATTTTCATGATTATTGCACCATTGAAAAGATTGTTGTGTGCTCTTTTTGAAAACATACAGATCTCAAAATGTTCAAAATGCAACGAGTGACTCATTTTGTGATGGAGGGTCACAATTAAGAAAAAAAAGGAAGTTGCTGTTGAAGGTGTTAGATACCACAGGATTCAACTCATACTTTCTTCCATGGGAAAGATACTGGAGAATCTCACAGAAATACTAGTGATATTACTGATGTTATTGAAAGATTGCTGAGATGACTAAATAAGCATGCCATTTTAGGCCACCCAAATGATATCTCCAGTTAAAGTTGCATGGCTTTGCAACATATTTTGTCTATGTATTTGTTCAAATGCACTGAATTATGTCTATGTTGCAGAGGACACGAAGAGATTCCAATGAAGATTGGGAGATACCGAATGAGGAGATCGTGTATGACCAGAGAATAGGCTCGGGCTCTTTCGGAACAGTGTTCAAGGCACATTGGCACGGGCCTGCGGCAGTCAAGAAGCTCAATGTGACGAACCCCACACCAGCCCAGCTGCAGGCTTTCAAGAATGAAGTCGGTGTCCTGAGGTACGCCGTGGTCACTGCAGTCTATTCTCCACTTGCTCATGTAATGATTTGATACAACAATTTTTTTAATGTTGTCCAGTCAGAAATGACGACCTGTTCCATGAACTGTGGAAGACTTCAGTTGATTAGAGATTGACTTTGCCCATGCTTAGGGGTTTACCTTGTGCAGAAAGCTGTGATTGCCAGGTTGTAGAGACAGCCTACAGAGATGGGACTTGCCATGGTTTTTCTTGGCAGTCTGAGTGTACTGTTGGTTATGCAGCTCAGAATGAAGATCGCATCCAAAGACCAGGCAATCTATGACTCGGTGCCATTGCATGCAGAACAAAGAAAACAGTTTGAGTACTGTAGGGTCTGTCAGACCTCGGCACAACAACTGCAATTCAACATAGAACAAGGTAATGCTTCTTTGCAGACCAGAATTGCAAGTTCTCAGGTAGAGTTGACACTAGGGAGTTGCTGGTGCAAATGAAGTGTGACTTACAACTTGATGCCCTCCTCATCAGCTGGATCTCAGCTTTGGGGGCCTGCTCCAGTAGCTCAGCCAGGGGGGATCCAAGCAGCCAAAGAGGCCATATCATTGTCAAGGAACCAAGTTGGAAGTACCTGCCATCTGTCAGAGATGGGTGTGTGTGTGTGTGTGTGTGTGTGTGTGTGTGTATGTGTGTGTGTGTGTGTTTGTTTGTGTGCTTTTTTTAGAGCTGTTGGCTGTTCCATTGGTTTTGGTGAAGAATCATACATTGTCTTTCCACAGAAAAACTCGCCATGTGAACATTCTGCTGTTCATGGGCTGCGTCTCCAAACCACACCTGGCCATTGTGACCCAGTGGTGTGACGGTCACAGTCTCTACAAGCATCTCCACGTCAAGGAAACCAAGTTCCGCATGGATGAGCTCATCAGCATCGCCAAGCAGACTGCACAGGGCATGGAGTAAGTCAGCTCTTGCAAAACCCTCCCCCTCCTCCGATCCATCCAGACCCTACTCACCTGTTGACCCTTTCAATTACTTAGTGTAGTTGTATTTGGATGAGCACAAAGTGGAAACAATTTATGTTTGACTGTTACCTTATGCATGCACTGGCTGCTAGCTGCTGCCCCAATTTTCATGCTGTTGCCAAGTACCTTACAGAATATTTGAGATTACTTTTTGAAAGGATGCTCCTTTCAGGTGTTATTGTACTGTAGTCTTCTTACAAAATCAGGCATACTTTGAAATGCTGTAATTTATTGACTCACATGCGAAGCAAAAGTGAGTCTATGTACTGAGCCGTGTCGTCCGTCCGTCCGTCCGGGCGTCCGGGCATAAAAAACTTAAACGTTGGATTTTTCTCGGAGACTATTAAGTCTATCAACACCAAATGTGGCATGATGGTGTATGATGACAAGGCCTCAAAAAACATACATAGTGACTTGACCTTGCTTCAAGGTCAAGGTCACAGGAGCCATAAATGTTGTCTCAAAAACAGTCATTTTTCACATTTTCCCAATTTTCTCCCACGTTATTGAGAATGGCGACCTTAGCTACAAGTGGTATATAGGTCAAAGCAAGCCCTATCTTTTGATACCAGTTTGGTTGACCTTGCTTCAAGGTCAAGGTCACAGGAGCTCTTCAAAGTTGGATTGTATACATATTTTGAAGTGACCTTGACCCTGAACTATGGAAGATAACTGTTTCAAACTTAATAATTATGTGGGGCACATGTTATACTTTCATCATGAGACACATTTGTTCACATATCATCAAGGTCAAGGTCACTTTGACCCTTATGAAATGTGACCAAAATGGGGTAGTGAACCACTAAAAGTGACTATATCTCATGGTAGAAAGTGCCAATAAGCACCATTGTGCTTCCTATGTCTTGAATTAACAGCTTTGTGTTGCATGACCTTGGATGACCTTGACCTTGGGTCAAGGTCACATGTATTTTGGTAGGAAAAATGTGTAAAGCATTTCTTTGTGTATGATGTCATTGGTAGGTTTAGTTGTTTGACCTTGACCTTGAAGGTCACCTGAAGGTCAAGGTCATATAAAGGTCAAGGTCAAGCATGTGAGTCGTATGGGCTTTGCCCTTCTTGTTTATTTGTTTTTTCATTTTAAAATATTTTTATTTTAATGATATCCTTGACTATATTTGTTGCAAATAATAGGATTGATATGAGACATGTAGCCTTTTGATGTTATTGATAGGTTTGTCAAGATGAAATTATGTGATTTTTACATGCAGTGTCGGTTTGAATGTAAGTCATCATAGTGAAACTTTTCTCTTTTTCTTTTGCAGCTATCTCCATGCAAAGAACATTATCCACAGAGATTTGAAATCAAACAGTATCCTTACTGAAATATGCCTTGTTAATGTGTTTTGCTGTCCAATTTCTTCTGTTTAATCTGTGATATGTAGTAATAAGAGGAGTTTACCATACAGACTTTTTATTGAATCCTCTTACTTTTTTTGAAGTACAGAAATAAACCAGTTGTTATCATTGTATGGATCTGGACACTGTGTCTGTAGTGCTATGAAATAAGATAGCTTTGGAGCTTTGCTTAGCTATTTCTGTGTCTAGAATTAGTAGTGATGAGGCTGAGATGTAACTGCCAAGCTATAATATAACAAATACCCCCCAAGGCATCAAATTGAGGGGGGGGGCTTCTGTCATTGACGTTTTCTGTGAAAACTGTTGCCCTGACTCGTGCTTTAGTGAGCATCTCCAGCTCAAAGAATGTTGTTGAGCCTCGACTGCTGTTCAGACATCTTCTTGACAGAGGTGCAGACGGAGAACATGACTGTGAAAATCGGTGATTTTGGCTTGGCTACGGTGAAGACCAGGTGGAGTGGCTCCCATCAGTTCCAGCAGCCTTCGGGCTCCATCCTCTGGATGGTGAGTTGGGACGCTCTATCAGCGGCTGCTTTGGGATTTTTTCTCTCTTTTATGGAAGACCTTTGACTCTAAACAGCTGATGCAGAGAGAGAGAGTGTGTGTGTGTGTGTGTGTGTGTGTGTGTGTGTGTGTGACATCTTCCTGTACTAAAAGTTGCAATACAGATGTTACATCTTGTACTATTAGTTGCAGTACAGATGTAATAGTTGTTGCCTGTGAACCTGTCCATGCAGCTGCTCACCTTGAGCGCTCATCCTGTGAAAGTTTTGCCGAGTGGCTGTTATTTTTCCTTGTTGAGTGCAATGTTGAAATGTCATCATTTAAAAAATGACATTGAAAAGGAAACAGGCCTCTGGTCCTGTGAGAGGATTGGGTGTGATGCATTAGGGTTACTTCAAGGAAACCCGCCTCAGATGTTACAGCTTCCTGAACTACTTGTTGCAATACAGTGTTCTGTTTGAATATGATGTTTGAAATATCTGAAACAGAAACAGATGTAACATCAGTATTGCATCAGACCATAGGCAATGTGAAACTTTGCTTTTGTGGCTTAGGAAATACAGTGTTTTGCAATATTTGCATTGTGCTGCATTGCTAACCACATGTGATGAAGAGTGAAGGCAAGAAACTTAGTGAATATGGTCTAATGAATTCTTTTTTGTGTCAGAGCTGTTACTGAGAGACACTATAATCTGCAGTGGGTAAGAAAAAAATTTCAATGAGAGAAAAGCATAGGAGCCATGCTACATGTCACTTCAGACTTTCACACAACTGTGGGACCTTCACACGACTGTGAAACTTCCACACAACTGTGAGACTTTCATGAATCTGCGAGATTTTTCACACAACTGTGAGACTTCACACAACTGTGAGACTTTCACACAATGGTGAGATTTCCACACAACTGTGAAACTTCCACACAACTGTGAGACTTCCACACAACTGTGAGACGTTCACACAACTGTGAGACAAGATTTTGGGCTTTGTAGGGGATTCAGGAGTTCATGAATCGCTACACTAATTCAACTGCTTGCTGAGTATGAAAATATCCCCTTCTTTCATTCAGGCGCCAGAGGTGATCCGCATGAAGGAGCAGAACCCCTACACGTTCCAGTCTGACGTCTATGCCTTTGGCATCGTGCTGTATGAACTGATGACAGAAGAACTTCCTTATGCCAACATCAGCAACAAGGATCAGGTAAACTGTGAAGAAATCTTTTTCTTAAATGTGTGTTAATTAAACATACTTACTGTACAGTTTGTGAAATTAAACCCAAGGCCAGCACGGCATTGCATGACTTGGATTTTCATGGTTAGAAATAGGCCTGGAATGGAGTGGAAAAGCAAGAGAGACCTGCCAGAGATAGCAGAAGTGTCTCATTGACCCATACTTCATTGACATTAGGAAATGATCTCTTTTATTGTAGAAAGATCTGTCAGACACCATCACCAAAATAAACATGAAAAAGCAAGAATATAGTACACAAGTGTGTGGTGTGGTAGAATGAACATTGAAGTGACCATGCTCTCCTTGCTTGCATGCAGGCTTGTTGCAGTAATCTCCCTGGGTTTGGGGGTAAGAATTAACTCACTGTATCTCCCTTTGCAATTCAGAAGAGGCAAATAACTAGGGATAGCATGAGTTGACTCGCTCTTCTTCTGACCAGCTCTAATGATTTTTCATGATCAATGGCATGCAATTGCTTCTAAAGACTGATGGGCTGTAAAACATCTATCCATCCTTCCATCCATCCATCCATCCATCCATCCATCCATCCATCCATCCATCCATTCATCCATCATATCATATCATGTTTTACCTTATCTTATCCATCGGTTGTTGCAGTAGTCAGGGATGCTGATGTGAAAATGTTTCCTTGCAGATCCTCTTCATGGTGGGCAAGGGATACCTGTTCCCTGACCTATCCAGGGCAAGGTCGGAAACGCCCAAGATGTTCAAGCGCCTGGTGGAAGACTGCTGCCAGCTGGACCGCGAGGAGCGTGGGCTCTTCCCCCAGGTGGGTCTCGCTCATCTCTGCTCGGAGAATGTTTCATAGAGAAAAGGCTGTTCCTCATTCAGTCTGCATGATGTTCAACACCTGCAGTGAATAGTTTTCTCCTGTGGCCATTTTGGCATGGATCGATAAATATGTGTATATGTGTGTATTATATCTTTGTCATTCTATGTTCATGTTGAGCTCCTGTTAGTGAGGAAAATTATTCTTTACCCAGGATGCTGATGCTTGAGGTAGCTGGTTACACATCATTTTAGGTTTTGTGACCTATGAGACAGGACTCAGGGTGTTGTGACCAGTGAGACAGGACTCAGGGTGTTGTGACCAGTGAGACAGGACTCAGTTTGTTGTGACCAGTGAGACAGGACTCAGGGTGTTGTGACCAGTGAGACAGGACTCAGGGTGTGGTGACCAGTGAGACAGGACTCAGGGTGTGGTGACCAGTGAGACAGGACTCAGGGTGTTGTGACCAGTGAGACAGGACTCGGGGTGTTGTGACCAGTGAGACAGGACTCAGTTTGTTGTGACCAGTGAGACAGGACTCAGGGTGTTGTGACCAGTGAGACAGGACTCAGTTTGTTGTGACCAGTGAGACAGGACTCAGGGTGTGGTGACCAGTGAGACAGGACTCAGGGTGTGGTGACCAGTGAGACAGGACTCAGGGTGTGGTGACCAGTGAGACAGGACTCAGGGTGTTGTGACCAGTGAGACAGGACTCGGGGTGTTGTGACCAGTGAGACAGGACTCAGTTTGTTGTGACCAGTGAGACAGGACTCGGGGTGTTGTGACCAGTGAGACAGGACTCAGTTTGTTGTGACCAGTGAGACAGGACTCAGGGTGTTGTGACCAGTGAGACAGGACTCAGTTTGTTGTGACCAGTGAGACAGGACTCAGGGTGTGGTGACCAGTGAGACAGGACTCAGGGTGTTGTGACCAGTGAGACAGGACTCGAGGTGTTGTGACCAGTGAGACAGGACTCAGTTTGTTGTGACCAGTGAGACAGGACTCAGGGTGTTGTGACCAGTGAGACAGGACTCAGTTTGTTGTGACCAGTGAGACAGGACTGAGGGTGTGGTGACCAGTGAGACAGGACTCAGGGTGTTGTGACCATTGAGACAAGACTCAGGGTGTTTTGACCAGTGAGACAGGACTCAGTTTGTTGTGACCAGTGAGACAGGACTCAGGGTGTGGTGACCAGTGAGACAGGACTCAGGGTGTTGTGACCAGTGAGACAGGACTCAGGGTGTGGTGACCAGTGAGACAGGACTCAGGGTGTTGTGACCAGTGAAACATGACTCAGGGTGTGGTGACCAGTGAGACAGGACTCAGGGTGTGGTGACCAGTGAGACAGGACTCAGGGTTTGGTGACCAGTGAGACAGGACTCAGGGTTTGGTGACCAGTGAGACAGGACTCAGGGTGTTGTGACCAGTGAAACAGGACTCAGGGTGTGGTGACCAGTGAGACAGGACTCAGGGTGTTGTGACCAGTGAAACAGGACTCAGGGTGTGGTGACCAGTGAGACAGGACTCAGGGTGTGGTGACCAGTGAGACAGGACTCGGGGTGTGGTGACCAGTGAGACAGGACTCGGGGTGTTGTGACCAGTGAGACAGGACTCGGGGTGTTGTGACCAGTGAGACAGGACTCAGGGTGTGGTGACCAGTGAGACAGGACTCAGGGTGTGGTGACCAGTGAGACAGGACTCAGGGTGTTGTGACCAGTGAGACAGGACTCAGGGTGTTGTGACCAGTGAGACAGGACTCAGTTTGTTGTGACCAGTGAGACAGGACTCAGTTTGTTGTGACCAGTGAGACAGGACTCGGGGTGTTGTGACCAGTGAGACATGACTCAGGGTGTTGTGACCATTGAGACAAGACTCAGGGTGTTGTGACCAGTGAGACAGGACTCAGGGTGTGGTGACCAGTGAGACAGGACTCAGGGTGTTGTGACCAGTGAGACAGGACTCGGGGTGTTGTGACCAGTGAGACAGGACTCAGGGTGTGGTGACCAG
Source organism: Theodoxus fluviatilis (assembly GCA_034096865.1). Taxonomy (NCBI): domain Eukaryota; kingdom Metazoa; phylum Mollusca; class Gastropoda; order Cycloneritida; family Neritidae; genus Theodoxus; species Theodoxus fluviatilis. The sequence continues at coordinate 125,896 of JAWQFJ010001921.1, read as the reverse complement.
TGAAACAGGACTCAGGGTGTTGTGACCAGTGAGACAGGGTGTGGTGACCAGTGAGACTCCAATAACCAACTACTTGTTGATAATAGAAAGCTCCTGGGTGTTTTGGCCAGTTAAACATGAACTTGGTTGTTGTGGCTTGTGAGATGGGTTTCTTGATCTGACTCATAAGAAAGGATGCTTAGAGTTGTTGCAGGCATGAGGCAGGATCTTTGGCTGTCTAGACAGGGTTCCGAGTTTCAGGTCTTGTGAGGTAGGAACTAGGATGCTGCTTGCTGTAGTTAATGAGGAAGCCAGTCTTGCTTCCTGCACCTCATCCTGTTTTCCAATGCTGCAGATCCTGGCACAGCTGGAAATGCTCTACAAGAACATACCAAAGATCAAACGCAGCAAGTCGGAGCCAGCCATCCACCGAACAGACTCCTTTGACCTGGACTACAAGTACATGTGTGCATCGCCCAAGACGCCCATCAACAGCCAGTTCTGCCAGTTCTCCTTCTACCCCAACTACTGACCCCAAACCCAGGCCCTAGCTACACCAGCACTCAGCCCGGATGTCTTGCCCAGGCTCCATTGTCTGCAACCGCCACCAGCTTCCTGCTCCAAGGAACATGCATATTTTGGAAGTCTCTTTGCAAAGTGTCCCCTTGGGATCTGCAGTTGATGCAGACATGTCACTGTGGGGGACAGCGTCCATGTTCTGAGGGAGTTGAAGTCTTTGGAAATTTGCATCTGGTCCTCAGGAGATCTGCAACAGATGCAAGGATGCAACATAGAGCCGGGGACAGCTGCTGAGGCAAGAAACGCCTTCTCCAGCAGCCCTGATGTTCTTTGAAAGCTCAGCACACCACATGAAGAGGCAGATGTGGAATGAGCCATGTGCTGAAGGCATGATAGTCAGCTGCCTTGTAGAAGTATCTTCAAGAAGAAGTGAAGGCAGAGCCAACAAGTGTTGGTGAGGACTCGCTGTCTAGATAGAGGTGCAGCAGTGATGTCCCACTAGAATGGCTTGCTAGAAGACGATGGCTGTGGTGCATTGCAGTCAAGATGCCTGGCAGTTGGCTGCCTGCTGGCTTGCGTGCTTGCAGAGTTTGGGTGTGTGGCTTTTTCTCTACCAAGTCTTTCTAAGTAATCAGTCGCTGCATGCCCCGATGCAGGTGCTGGGTGCAGCAGCAAGAGTGCAAGGACTGTGCTACACATGGATGCTACCCTCACCCAGGCCAGAACTTCCGCATCCCCCCAGCTGTTCTGGCAGTGTGCAGAGCATTTTTGATTTCCCCCCTTCCCTACCCCCCCCCCCCCCCCCCCCTTCTATGTCATTCACCCTCTCTCCCTCCCCTCTCTCTGTGATGATTGTTATTGATGTGTTTCCTTTTGATGGTTTGACTTTGTAGAACTGAAAACAATAGATAATTTGAAAGGCAGATGTCCTCACTTGAGATGGAATATTTTTTTTCTTGTTTGTTTTCTCTCTCAAGAGCAAGACCTCCCAAGGAAGAACTGAACCTACCCAAACCTCTGTGTGTGTTTTCCAGCATGCTCTGCCAAGTATCACCAAACTATTCAAAGAGCACATATATGCAGTGATAATGAGATTTTTTTTCCTGTCACGAATTCCTGTGATGACACAACATGAAAGTGACTTTTTCTCGTGATGTGGAGATTTCTATGGTGTTCACTGTTATGTCATAGCAAATCTGACTGCAGTGTTATTTCTATTGTGTGTTGTGGGATTCAAATTGCTTGATGAAGTTTCTGCAGTGAGGACTGGCATTTGAAAGTTTGGGTCACCTTGAGTTCCTGACTGCTTGCTTGGAAGGATTGCCTGTGATCCTTAAGACAATTCCCTCTAGTGGTGACCATGCTTCAGAGATGCATTTTTGAGCAGATGAGATTGGTGTGTGTGTGTGTGTGTGTGTGTGTGTGTGTGTGTGCATATATGCATCTTAGTGTTGGGTGTTTGTAGAAAAAAGAAACCATCAGCAGACTATTGTGAAAAGAAGGCTGAGAGGAGACAGCACACACTAGACTAGTATGAATTGCCCGATGAAAGCTGGGATGAAGTGTCTGCCTGTGTCTTTGTGAACTGTGAACTCAAGAGGAAACCCCATGGTGCCAGATGTTTGATGAAGGGGCTCATCTGTCCTGGGAGAGACTGTTTTTTGTGCTATAGATGAACCAGAGCTTGTGTCTTGAAAGCTTACGTCCTATTTAAACTGTAGTTGATTAGTTGGTGTCAATGCCTTGCTCCCAAAGGCTGTGATGGAAGATTCCCGGATGCTGTTGATCATTCCAGGAAGTGAAAACAATGACCTGATTTTTGTTCAGCTGACTTGATGCTGAAATAGTGCTTGCAGTGTTGAAGACAGAATAAGCATGCTGCGTGCCACAAAGTGTTGAGTGGAGAACCTGCCCAAAGTGATGCTCTTACTTTGTTCACTGAGATATGCAACAGTAAAAGTCTCTGCACTGAGCTGCAGGACTGCTAGAAAAGTCATAGCTTGTATGACTGACTGGACTCCAAATGTGACAAGATATCTCGCTCAAAACTGCTCTCTTCTCTTGGCCTCTTGTAAACCTCCAGATTCCACAAGTTTGGTGCAATAAAAGCACTACCTTTGGCATAGGAAGCAAAGGGTCTGTAGCTAGTGTCCTTCAGAGTGGACTTTGCATGGCTTGCAAGGTCTCTGTTGACGTCCTACCCTGTCTCACCATACCTTGGGCAGGAGGGGGGAGTGTGTCTGTCTGCTTCAGTGTGATGTCTGTGCAAGTGATGTGATAAAAATACCACCTAAAACAATCTGCCTGCCCTGCCTCCTGTCAGAGTGAGAACACTAAGAATACTGTTTGGACTGGACATGATGATGAAATTTTTAACTTTTTAACAAGTTTGTGGTTGCTGGGGTAGGGAAGGGGTTGGGGATAGAATGTTTATGGGTGGAATAGGAAAAAGAAATGTCTGAGAGGCAGGTAAAAGATGGTGAAAGTGTAGAACTTTTTGGAAGGAATGTGAGTACTAATATTACTATTATATTTCTCTGCCAAATTATTTATGGTTGTAAATATTTACTGTATATATGATGATGATGATGATGATGATGATGCCTTTGCACATGTACAGCAGTTTTTGTGTGTGGTTTTTTTGGCCTCATGTTGTGTGGGATATGGACTGGAATGGAGGGCGGTGAACATTGTTTTCTGTCCTTACTATTGAATTAAAATCCAGTGTACATAGTGTAGATGTTGACCATAGACATGTGGGTGCTGCTTGCTTCAGCATCATACATGTATTTAGTTTGACATGACTTGAGGATGGGCAGTGTGTTATTGTTTCTAGTGTGAAATCTTTTTAGCCTTAATTTATTGCAAGCGGTGCCATGCTGGCTTGTGTTCATAGCTGGTGTGGAGGTGCAGGGCAGGGCAGGGCATAGAGATCAGATCTGACCACAACACTCCCTTCCCCTATCCTCCTACGGTCTTGGGAAGGACAAGGTTGAAGGGAAGGCTGAGACAGTATGAGGTCTGACTGCTTGTTGTTCAGGATCAGAGCTTTTTAGATTTTATCTCGGGTCATCTCTCTCACTCCACCCCTTGGCTTTTCATCTTGGCCTCGCTCTCCTCATGCTGTTGCAAGCTTGGTGCATCACCGGAAATGAAGAGCTCTCCCCCTTGTGTTTTATCCACACAGCCTCCAGATGGCGCTGTCTGAAGACATGATGCTGATATGATTAGACAGGAAAGCTGTCTCAAGAGGCTGCTTTTGCTAGGAGCTGAAGAAATCATGGGTGGGTTTCTTTCATGGATAGATTGTCTCGATGGATACATCCTTTTAGAACATGGGTGGGACATCTTGTTCCAGCCAGTCTTAGATTTCTGCCAGGAATGCATTTTCATTCTTAGGAAAGTACACTTGCATTGCTGTTTTATTTTTCAAAGGCTACAAATTGAATAGCTTTTTTTTAAACCCAGAGGAGGAAAAAGAAAACCCTGATAAAGAATTTTTCACTGGCACAGCTTGAACACAGCAAGGTAGTAGCAATTGCTGCCTGCAATGGATGCTGAGAAAACACTTGCAGTGCAAACGTCTACTGAGTCCCTGATTATGTGGACATTGTTCATAAGACATCAATGTTTCTACACAATACTACCCTGGTAGTATGGCATTGGCTTGCAGGCAATGTAAGGCTCTTGGGGCAAGGTGTCGCTGTGAAGCTGCCAGAAATCCGCTGTCTGTCACAGAAAATTTTATGCTTTACAAATCTATGTGCCGTAGCCAAGGGCACGAATGTCTGCAGGCTTATTGCTCTTGTTGTGTTTCTGATGAATGCTATGGGTAGAGGGGACAGAAGACCCATAAATCATTATGTATACAACCGATGCTGGATGCTTTCACCACACAGTTGTAAGATTATACATGCCTTGTTGTTGCAGTGGATTTCAGAATGTGTTTTTATTGACTGGTGTCATTTCTTTCAAAGGCAAAGGACAGCTCTTTTTAGCCATTCTTTTTTCAGTGATAAGTCGACCAACATTTCTTTGGGTTAATTGGAAAGTCAAAAAAATGTCAAATAGTAGATGTCATTGCTGTGGACTCAAACATATTTCAGAATTCATGCATTTCTATCTGCCATCTTGAACGCACAGGAATGTGAGATGCATCAGTAAAAGCATGGTTGTTGCTTAACCATATAAATATGATGAAGGCATCCAGCTGCTGTAGCCATACGTACACTGTAACTTGGGCTCCTTGAAAGCTTATCACCTGTATTGCAAATTTGAGTCTCACTTCACACTTAATAAATAGGACTGTTACTATACAAAGCTTGAATCATCATGGCTATGTTTTCTCCTAACATTTCTACAGCAACAGAAAACCCTGTTTGAGCCTCCTGTACGTCAAGATTGTGGATGCTCTATTGAATTAGGGGATAAGGTTAGATTAAACAAGCCATTCCTCTGTCTGCTTTCATTCCATCTCTATAGTGTTCATAATTGCAATGTCTGCAAGTAATTAAATCATGTGTCTGCAAATGGGCCCTTTGGATAATTTGTGACTGAGCACCATGGAACAGGTCATAGGTTGCACCTGTCATTTCAGGGATACAGCCCTATTACATCAGTTGGTGTGAACCGGGCATATTTTCTGTTTTGGCTATTTTCTGCTTCTGTTAGCTCCCTAGAAAATATCTGTTGCTGATATATTATGCAAATCAACATATGATAATGAATTTTTTTTATTCATTAGCCCACTCCCCAAATCCTGTAAGATGGGGTCCAATAAGCCCAACTAAAGCTTTGCCTTCTGTATGATACATACATACATGTTTCATACCACCGTATCATATGTCTCTGTAAAGTGCATTCTCTCTACTCTCTTCCTGTGGTGGAATTGTATGTGTAGCGCTGTCTAATATAAGAATGGAAAGCAATTGGTGATGAAAACAGAATTTGAAGATGGACCAACCAGAAGTGCTGTACTTGTGCTTGTAGAGCAATTTTGTCCACTTGCATTTCACTTGTGTTATTCCATTAGTTGTAACTTCCAAATGTGCAAGATACAAACACAATTTAGTTTTTTTTTGGAAAGTTTCAATTCTCAACTTTAAAATGATACCAATAATTCCAAATTGTCAAAAACTGACATGACCTAGTGCCCACTCACATTAAAGATGGTGATCTGAAGATAACTTTTTGGTTCTAGAATTTTAATCTCAAGGATGAGACTAATCACTTTTTTAACCACCACCAACAATCAGTATTTGATGTCACAAGATTATACTTCATTCATCTGAAGCAGTAAGAAGGAGAGTGGAAAAATATTTAGATGATCATTTCTCTCAAAAATGTATTCCTGGCAGTGAGTCTAAGAATTGTTAAGGGAGCATCCATGCCCTCTCATCTGTTTTAGAGAGGTCCATATTTCTTACAGGGAAAGTGCAGAGGTTGGGGGGTGGGTGGGTGTTGTTTCTATGCTTTGTTCTCTGCCTTGTAGAGGCAATGTAGACCATTCTGGCCATTTGAGAGCTGACCATACTGAGCAGGTAATTCTGGTGAGGTGTTCGGGATTCTTGAGTCACAGCCATCTGCACTTCACCCATACATATCCATTTCTTCATTGAGTAAAAACTTGAACATCTGGCAAGCATTTGAAATGCTTAACACAAGCACTAGTGTAAACTTGTGTTTTACTTCAGACTGATTCTGTGAAACAGGCGTCGCAGGGAGGCAAATTCTGATAGTAGTGCCATTCTGTTGGATGAATCAATTATTATAGTGTTGTCAGTTGTGGATTCTAGTCACATGTAATTTCTCCAAATAATATGTAATCTTTAAAATGAAGTACTTTTGTTCGTAGCTTCCCCCCCCCCCCCCCCCCCCCCCCCCCCCCCTGATTATTTTGTTTGTTGACCCCTTACAAGAATTGGCAAAATTTTACTTTTGTGAATGTTATTGGAACATTTTTAGAGTCTTGTGATGGATTAGGTCTTTCAAAGTATGTCATCTTCAACAAAGAATGCAATTTTTGAAAAATTATCAATAGTCTTTCTGATCGAAATTTTATTTTGTTTCTGCATGTGATGGAAACAGTTTTTTTTTCATTCTTCAACCGAATGACAACAGATTTTCTGATATATTTATCTTAAATGTGTTGAATGAAAGTTGAAACTGGCAGTTATTTAAAGAAACTATTTTCTCTTTAGTTGTGTTCCAGGTATCTTGACTGTATCGCTGGATGTATCATGGTGATTCCCATACCCAGATGAAACAAAATTTGAATGTGGTTTGCCTTGATTTGGAGCTGGAAGGGAGGGGAACTTAGTAGGAGTTCAGCCCTTTACTACATCTGTTATGTTCCTGCTTGTAGATGGGAGACAAGAATCTTTCATTTCCTGCTTGCCTATGGATTCAACTTAAACCAGATGCAATTTGGGAGTGAAGACTTGTAGTGTACATTTAGTAGGTAGACCTGACGTGAGCAAACAACAGTATTCTGCATCCAGTCCTTGTTGTCATCTTCATTGTGAATACCATTGTTTTGTTTCTGGTTGGGATGTGGTATGTATAGCTGATGATGAAACAGTGCTTTCCGTATGTACTTGTAGACACAGATGAGGTAGAGAGCATTGTTCTTTACTCTGTGCCGTGCTCTCTCTCTCTCTACCTGGTTCACCCGCTGTGGAAGGAATATTGATGCACTAGTCAGTCTTCTAGCATCCTGCAGAATTGGCCTCTACTGCTGGAGATACTGCGGGCCTTGGCGCAACTTCTCCAGACTCAAGTCTGCAAGTTGGCCTGGCTGTCTGGGCTTGCTGCCTGGCTATCTTCATCTCACACTGTAGAAGTTCTCTAGGATGTCAACATCAAATGATTTCTGATAATAAATATGAAATTCAAATTTTACCTTGGGTTCTGACTTACTTCCTTGGACCGTTTTATGCGTGTGAAATTGTTTCCTGGTTGCTGTCCCAGCATGGAGTCCAGTCATGAATGCATTAGTCAGTGGCAGCCCAAGCTTTTTACTGCATCATGGTGATGAGAAGATTGTGTGATGCAAATCGAGAAAGCCGTCAACTTGGTGCATGCAGTTTTCTGCCTCGCCTCCCCAGACAAATTTTGCCAACATAACATGCCCAAGAAAGACAGTGCATCAAGTCTGTGAACTTCAGAGGATCTTTTCAAGTGAACCAATTAAAATTTGAGAATATGCATAGCTTCAAGATATATTTCACACCAATGTTGCTGCTAAACATTACTTTTCCCCCTGAAGAGTTCTTATGAAACTTGAAATTACTTTCTGATGAAGGGCAAGATTTCATTAAGGTCTCTTAAATTGTATACATGTATCTATCACAAACGCAGTGTTGAGGCCAACTGTTTCTAACAGTTACTTGTTTGCCCTCCTGTTGAACATTTGGGATGCATCTGAGAACATTTAATGATGGTGTAGATAAGAACCCACTTGTCACAGGTCTGGAGATTGCAAAGCACTGGGTCCGTATTCACAACGGCGATTTATCGGCGATTTATGTTAACTCCGATTTATCTCTAAACTCAGACGATTCCAACTGCCTGTTCCGCTCTCCCTTGGCTGGAAACCAGTATGTATAGCAAAGCGCAACCTAGGATCCTCTGACGAGCGTACCTTATCTAACCGATCAAGATAACCCGGGCTTAGGGGATAAATCGAGTGTTAAAAAGATAAATCGCCGTTGTGAATACGGGCCCTGGACAGTAAGCACAGCCAAAATGCACACTTCAATGCAAACCTGATCATGCAGAGTAAATGGTGACAAGCTAACAGATGCAATGAAGTGTGCAAGTCAGATGCTGCATCTCGTATTGAGTCTTTGTTGACTGACGAGCTAACAGATGCAGTGAAGTGTGCAAACAAAATGTGCTTCATCTTATGCCAGGTTGGTGTCGACAAGCAAACATGCAGTGAAGTGTGCAAGCAAAAGTGCTTCATGTGCTTCACCAGGCTGGTGTCGACAAGCAAACAGATGCAGGGAAGTGTGCAAACAAAATGTGCTTCATCTTATGCCACGTTGGTGTCAACAAGCAAACAGATGCAGTGAAGTGTGCCAGACAAATGCTTTATCTTATGCGGAGTTGGGTTTGACAAGCTAACAGATGCAGTGAGGCGTGCAAGCCAAATGCTTCATTTTGACTCCACAGACCTACCCACAGTGAAGCCATCCGTGACAGCCAGTGCATTGACTTCCAGCTGAGCTTACACGCCACAGCTCACACAGACGGGCTGACAAGAAATGATAAGTTGACACGTAGTTTCCAACAAAAAATTCTTGGACAATTGAAATGCAAGTTTTAATTTTCAATAGCAAGACAGAAACCAGCATTTACGATAATAACGTGGTAGGAAGTTCTATGTACATGTACAGTGGGACGGAGCATCAATTGTTCCATCCCTGCGTTTAAATGAATAAAGCAAATGCTCAAGAATTCGTTATAACATGAGAATCCACAGCAGCATGCCAACAAACTAAGTGACATATCTATATATATATATGTAGGTACCAATGACGCACACAATCAGATGTTTCATTGGATGAATCCTATAACCACCAATCATTGAAAATAAATTGCAAACATGCAAGTAAGAATTTAATGTAAGGTACACTATAATAGCCTATACAAAAACTTCCTGCATAAATAGTCCTTTGTCTCATCAAACACACAACACACACACACACACACACCATACACATGCATACACACACAAGCACGCGCAAATATGCACACATAAGCACACATGCAAACACACATGTATACTCATACATGTATACATTCATGCACACATGTTGATAAGTACGCACACACACACAAATTGTGCAAATACACACAAGCACCCATGTGTATATAGGCGCATGCACGCACACACACACACACACACCCTGCACTTCCATTATAATCAAGGAAGGGAAGCATACACATTCTTTGAAGCACATCTTGGTTAGCACAGCATGTCATTCCAGGAAGGAAGGAAGAAAATAATACATCCTTCCTGTGTGCAAGGCACACCTCTTCCTGTGTTCATGTCCAGCTTCCAAACACAGCAACAGGAAATGGGTCATCACATTTACACTGGCAGCCGTTCAAACATGCCTAGACATTGTATACAACACACTGCTCTTACACTTGCTCTATCTCTGTACTCTAGCACTGCAGCTAGTGACACTGCCGACTGCTGAGTGTGTGTACCGGTGTTTACCAATCATGAGATCGATTGAAAATAACAACTATGGGCCACACAAGAAAATCCACCACAGTATCTGGTTAGAACATGCTTTTATACTTAAATCTTTCTGCATCAAAATTCGGCCAGTAAAAACATTGCACCTTTCCAGGAGGGTGGGTTACAGATGAAAGACAGCTATACTAAACTAGTCCAACTATCAACCAAACTACCCCTTCCCATACTAGAAAGGAAGAGGAAAACAGAGAGAAAGAGAGAAAGATTAATTCTATGGGCTGAACTCAGGTGTTCCAAGCTGCTGTGCAGAGTCTGAAACTCATGACTGTTCAGTGTGTGCAGCCTTGGTTCACAAGCAGATAAAACTGCAATGCATTCTTCACCCAAAATAAACTGATTCAAAAATAAGAAAAATATGAGCCAATACATATATATATACATTTTAATGAAGCCTTTGCGTAAATACATGAACCTCCCTCCCAGAAGGAAATAATAGTGACAAATCATTCAGGCAAATTTGCAATTCAAGCAAAGATGAATTCCATGCCTTGCTAAAGTTTGGATGTTAATTTGCATTCCTCAAAGTTATAAACTAAATGAAATACATGTATATGACCAAAGCATATTTAGTTAGCTTCATCAATAAAACTTTCTTTTACCTATCCCACCCACCCCCAAAAAAAGCTAGCAAACAAACAAAAACCATCGTGATCTGGCTGATACCACTGGGAATCCAGCAATGTCCATCATCAGACACATGCAGGCATAAAAATATCTGCTACAATCAATTTCATTCAACTTATCTTACAACGTAGCAATACTGCTCCCTGGGTGTGATAATCCCTTCTGGCAGTTGTGTCTACATTTGTCCAAGGCACCAAATCACTTGCTTTAGGGACAGTCTTGAGCATGAGCAATCTTTGTCGCTGATTTCCTTTTTGCCTTGAGCAGTTTTATTTCCATTGAAGTTCAATCAGTGAATGGACACATCAGCAACTGGTATTTCACTGTCACTAGTGTTGGGAATTCCACAAACACACTGCCTCCAGTTGGAAATCATCATCACACTCTGCAAATATGGATTCTTAACGGTCAAGAAGAAATCAAACATCTTCTTTGTGCATCTTGAAAGTCTGAGGGCATGGACATGAGGTTGCTGTGACAGGCAACAGTGAGTTGCCATGGTTATTTATGGAATGGCGATTCCCCCTGGAATTTCCAACACAATGTCAACTTTTCAAGCAAGAACTCCACTGCCAACAGCTCCTTCTCCAAAACTCCAAAGGTGAACACGCTGAGCATCACGTATGGGGCATCCCTATCACAGAAAAGCATCTCCTGAATTTCACAAGCCAGCTGAGATCAGGCTGCAATACAAGAATCTCAAACAATGCACTGCCTGATATTAGCAGGTTGTCCCTTCTTTACCCCATTTCCAGCAAATGACGAGCAATCAGGTTTGCATTAGAATATCATCAGCATGGAATACAAGCAGCATATGCCTTAGAAAATTACATTTCCAAGTCCCAAAGGAGGCACATGTCCTCGAAAAAAAATTTTCTTCTCCAAGTTCCACAGGAGGCAAATTCATGCTCTAGAAAATGTTGTTTCCAAGTTCCACAGGAGGCAAATTCATGCTCTAGAAAATGTTGTTTCCAAGTTCCACAGGAGGCAAATTCATGCTCTAGAAAATGTTGTTTCCAAGTTCCACAGGAGGCAAATTCATGCTTTAGAAAATGTTGTTTCCAAGTTCCACAGGAGGCAAATTCATGCTCTAGAAAATGTTGTTTCCAAGTTCCACAGGAGGCAAATTCATGCTCTAGAAAATGTTGTTTCCAAGTTCCACAGGAGGCAAATTCATGCTTTAGAAAATGTTGTTTCCAAGTTCCACAGGAGGCAAATTCATGCTCTAGAAAATGTTGTTTCCAAGTTCCACAGGAGGCAAATTCATGCTTTAGAAAATGTTGTTTCCAAGTCCAAGGGGAAAGAGGTAGTTGCGTTTCAGGTCTGCAGTGGGGAGACGGTTGTAACAGACATTGTCTTTCTGGTTGACCAGGAAGTGACTCTTGTCAAAGTGAGCTGTGGTTGTCAACACCTCAGCCTCTTCCTCCTTGAAGGCTGCCACAAAATTGGTGGAGAAGTCTTCATGGTGGATCTGCAGTGCATCCATCACCCACTGAATGCGCACGTCGGAAAGCATGCGGGTCTGGCGGGCATTCTTCACCTCCTTCATCCTTCGCTTGGTGGTGTCCATCACCTTGCTGAACTTGTCCCCACTGGGGGGCTTCGGAGGGGTGACTAGAGTGACCTTGAACCCTGTGCCCTTGTTTCGGATCATAATGAGCATGAGCTGGAGAAGACGCTCCGAGTCTATCTTGGGTGTGACGACATAGATGGTGGCCCCCACCCCACACCAGTCATCAAGCAGACTCTTCCACAGCCGCAAGATGAAGTCATGGCCCAGGATGCCTCCACCCTCAGGAATCATGTCCAGCAAATTCTGCACCTGTAGAACAACGGAAGCCCATATGCAATCCATGAGGACAGAGCAGGAATTCCATTTCAATGATAAAATTTTAATCATGAAAATGGAGTAGGTACATGTCCTATAGGAGTAATATTGCAGTGCTCCTCAGGTTGATGAAATGAAAAAATGTTGCTTGAAATGCAAACTTATCCATGGATTTACAAATGTTGGTTGCACTCATCATATCTACATCAATACATTACACACACACACACACACACACACACACACACACACACACACACACACACACACACAAACATGCACGCATGCACGCACACACACACACACATACAAACACACACACTCAAATGCACATCACTTCTCCCACATTGGTGAACATCAGCACATTCAAGAATACAGTCATAAGTGGTTGTAAGGACTTTAAGTCAAGACTTGGATTAAGATATGACATAAACTGACTTCAGGATGAATGTAGGCAACCTGTCGATTTAACATCTGATGGTAATTAATAGACTTAAAAAAGAAAGATCTTGAACATGATAACCATTTTGTAAGTTTTCAATTGGATTAGATGGTGCTGTGGGGTTGAAAGCAATAAAGACTGCAGAGATGGCTTAGTGGTTTGCAGATAACTTTTAATTTTTTTATAGTTATTTTTTATTCAGAAAGGAAAATTCATACACATGGCTGGCTCTAATTGAATCCTTGGTACAAAGACCTTACACCAAGCAGTTTGCGCACAAAGTTACAATTAATACAGGAAAAGAAGAGTAGAAGAAAAAAAACACTTGTACATCATGTAATTACTACGCTGCAAACTTGGGGAAAGGGGAGAGAGATCTGAGCTTTGCAGATAATTTTACTTAACAGTTGTGAACATTCTACTGCAGACTTGGAGCAAATATGCAACAGTAGATTTCAAACTGAACAAAATCATCATCAAAGTCTTTCTGCTTCATACGGGCATACTGACATTCATTGCAATGGGTTCAAGACAATCCAACAAAGTCATGTGGTAGGCTGAAGCCCATTGGAATGGGTTCATGATCCCCGAACACCAAGACAGGCAAGAACAAACAGGGAGCAGTTGTCCCCCCCTACAGCAGGGGTGCCAACCTGTAAGACCCCCGGTGTGAGGGTCAAGGGCCCCTACTCCACACACAACACCAGGCATGTGTAAAGCCCAGTCTGCTGTACATGTACACCTGGGCCTCCTCACAAAACAAGATAGGTGTGCCTTTCACCAAGCCAAAAACATCAAACCCCATGGGGTCCTAAAACTCAACACCTCCCATTGCAGGTGATAGGAGTTATTGGAGGAAATCACAGCTTGGGGGTTAAGGTAACATAGGTGGTATTTTTTTTAAAAGGCAGGGTTGGCAGGTCAGTCTCAACAACAACAACAATCATTTTTGTTTATTAGAAAAGGTCAGACTGAACATGAACGAAACTTTCTTTCATTCAAAATGCTTTTTAGAACTTAATTAGTGGATTCGGGATTCCCTGAGTGCTCATGGGGCAGGGAAGATGGGTGAGCATGCAGTGTATTGTTTACTGTCATTAACATTTTTTTCTAAAAAGGTTAGAATTGGCAGGAAAAAAAGGGTTGGTTGGGTTATCATAACCATAACTAATTTTTTTCTTTCTAATGACTAATGTACAGCATGTCAGTAAATGGGGTCTGTACAGTGCCAAGTAACATGTTGCCAAGATTTGAAGTTGTCTTTTCATAGCAATTTTTACAAATCATTTCCAGCACATTCTCTCTCTCTCTCTCTCTCTCTCTCTCTCTCTCTCTCTCTCTCTCTCTCTCTCTCTCTCACACACACACACACACACACACACACACACACACACACACACACACACACATGTATCCTTTTCTGTCCTACAGTCAACTGTTTTCAAACATATCTTTCACAAATCCTAATACCAGCAACAACACAAACATGAAAATAATAAATTCGTGAAAAAATGTTCCATATTTTGGAGACTTACAAGTAAATGTCCACATGGCTGTCATGACTTGTAACAGATACTGAGACAGTTCAGGATCGTGAAAATTTATAACCTGGTTAAGAAATATTAAAATCCCCTCATGTCACTGACATTTGACCACTTGCTTGTAAGAAGAACAAACTATCACTGCTGTCTGATCACAGCCACACACACACACACACACACACACACATGGACACACACACACACACATGGACACACACACACACACATGGACACACACACACACACACACACACAGAGACACACACACACACACACACACACACGGAAACAATCACACGTACAGATGGATTCAATCACACACAGACACATGGTCACTGACACGTGATATAATATGGAGGCCTCACCTCTTCGTCATTCTTGTTGAGCTGCAAGAATCGGGTGACAGACGAGTCCGACACCTCCGTCAACGTTTCGGCGTCCGAGTTGCCGTGCTCCAGTATCCTGGCAAAGTTCTCCACGAACCATGCGAAGTGGTTCTTCCCCTCCACACGGAGTATGCCGTTGGCTTTGTTGATGCGGATGGTGACTTGAGGAGCAGGTTTCAGCTTGAGCATCTCTCGCTTCTCGCTGTAAGTCAATGCAGGGTAGACGGCTTTCAAGATGGCCAGCCACCATTCAACGATGTCGCGGCTGGTTGATGTCACCACGATGACGTTTCCCTCGTCAAAGAAGTCGACGTCCCTGGACGTGGGGGTCCCCCAGACCTGAGCCAAGATGCGTCGTCGTTCCTTCTTGGACGCCATGTCTTGCTTGGTTTCGTAGCGTAAAGGTTATGAATATGATTATTGTGCGTCCGAACGATCCTGTTCCCAAGTTGGCTTGTATCGACACAATACACGGTTAAGTAGGAGTCTCTTTACTGTGTATACCTGATACAGATGACAACGGTAAGACTGATGAGTAAAAACCACTTTATCTCTTTGTTTTAAAAGTTCAAAGTTCGAATCGACTGTATTTACAACACAATCACATGGTACAGTAAAGCACAGAAGCTTGTTCCTGGTTCCTAAAACGGACACGACACACCTTGATAGCTTCAAATCGAAAACGTCCGACCTATATAGCCCTATATACAATTGATCACCTCAAAGGGGAGCTCATTATAAATCAGAATTCCACCAATCTCGAAACTTAATCCTCAGCACTTGTTATGATTCTAGTGTACCCCGAGCAGTTGTGATGAATCATGTCAAAATTAATGACGCCTTCGTTGCGACAGCCCAGTCTCACCTGTAATGGCGAAATAGGCCAATCCTAGCTGCAGATAGTGGTCTTCGTTTGATTGGTCAAGGTGACACAAAGAGCCAATCGTAGGGCGGGTTACTACTTAGTTCAAAGCGAACTCTCAGGTGAGGCTTGTGTGACAAGCTCGGGAATCAAAGTCACGGAGACCGTCCGAGGAAATTGAGAAGGATCATCCCTTTATTTTCTCCACGACGTGCGGCGGAAGTGATTGCTGCTACCGTACGTTTGTTCCTGCCCGGCCCGCAAAATCCCGAGTTTTGGGAAGGATCGAGCACTCACAGCATGACACGGGAAAGACTGAAAAACTTACTTAGGGACGGTGTCTTGATCTCTTAGCCAGCCAGAGACGTACAGCCCTTTCGAATAGGACACTTACATGCTTTCACGCACGCACACTTTCAAGTTTGCTTTCAGTTTCACCCACGATTACGTACCCTCTCAAACATGGTCACTTTTCCACTCCCCCACCATTACTCACTCAATTGTCCACCCACTCATTCCTATCCATCCATCCATCCATCCATCCATCCATCCATCCATCTGTCGACCGACCGACCGACCAAACAACCCAGTTTACCCAGCCTGCCTGCCTGCCCGCCTGCCTGTCTGTCTGTCCGCCTGCCTGGTTTTCTGTCTGCCTGCCTCCCTGCCAGAGTGTCTGTCTGCCTGTCTCCTTGTCTGCCTGTCTCCCTGCCGGCCAGTCTGCCTGCTTGCTTGCCTACTGTCTGCCTGCCTGTACGTGCTGCATGCTTGTAAGCCTGTCCGCCCGAGTGCTTGCATGGCTGCCTGCATGTGAAGAGAGGTCCCCGATATACATAGGCCTACTGCCTGTCTACTTATATAAGTATCTTGCCACCAGAGCTAATTTCGTCCCACACACACACCCGTGTACTCCCACCCCTTCGCCAACCCAAACCCTACCCACTCAAACCTACTCGAACCACCAACCCAACCTGATGCAAATAAGCAACTCGATCGACCTTAGTCGATCCCAACCATACCCAATCCAAACGGTCATCCAATCAACTTTTCAGCCAACCGTTCGATATCAAACACCAGAGGCATATGTCGTATGCTTTGATACAAAGCGATAAATGACAAATTAATAAATCCACTCGGGATAAAAAAGAAAAGAAAAAAGATTGGATTTCTCGTCTTCAACGCTGAGCTTGAAAAAACACAATAGGCTAATCATCATCATTATAGCTTGCAAGGCTTGCAGGTAGCCGACAAAATTAAGAACTATAATCAAATGATCAAATAACGTTATATAAATACTCGAGCTTTAGTGCACGGGGATCAGAGACCGATGACCCTGCCATTGCTTACGTCGACTTGTAGTTAAATTGTTCCCTGGGGCAGCTGTTTCATTGCCTGTTTTAGACAGAGAGCTCGATCGCATGTATACGTCAGTGATAGCTTGGCGTTTTGCTCCGATCAATGTACGTGTCTGATGGTCACATCTTGACCCCTTTGAAACTCGCCCCGGCCTTTGCTGGCACACTAGAGCTGTTACGTTCACAAGAACCTATAGCTGTAACTCATCATTCAAAGGGGAATGAGTATTGGCTCTGTAGTGTAAAGGGAAGAAAAAATTCAAACGTGTTCTGTTTCAAAGTAACACACTTTTACCCCAGGGGAGGATCAGTTCATTTTTTGGGGGGTTTCCAAACTTTTTTAAGAGCGGGTGGGGGTGGGGTGGGGGATGGGTAAAGGGCTCAACCGAAACGTGATAGCGGGGGGAGGGGTTTCAGTGCTCCACCTGAACGTGAAAGCGGGGGGGGGGGGGGGGGGGGGGGGGGGGGGGGGGAGGAAGGAAGATGTACGACCTTATTGGAGCGCTTGGAGCTCAGCCGAAACGTGAAAGCGGGGAGGGGGGGGGGTTTCACTGCAAATTGTTCCGATATGGCGCATTCTGATAAAATTATTTTTTTACTAGTTTTTTAAAAATATATTAATTTTTCTGTTGGGGGGTGTTCCGGAAACCCCGGAACTCCCCCCCTCCCCCCCTCGTCCGCCCCTGTACCCCATTCATGGTTGCTTAAACCGCACATTTTCTACCTGGCCATTGGGCCACGTACATTTCAAGACAATCGTTTTAGAATTCCATGCGTGTGTAGCCGTACCCTCTGTTCCAACACTCCTGCTGGACAACTCAGTTCGTGTGCTCTGTTGCTCGTTGCCTCTCGTGGACTGAGGAAGCATTTACAGTTTGGAAACTGTTTGGCCTACGTGTAAAGACTTTCGCCAACTTTTATCTTTACGCGCGCACGAACGCAAGCTCGAGTACTTTTTGCAAACACACGAACATGCAGACAAGAACGCACGCACACAGGCACGCACGCACGCACACACACATACAAGCAGAACGGAGAACAGCACCACAGATGCACCAGCTACATATCCTCAGTCCGTGGCAGGAGGAAGGAAAAAAATGCTGACGTGTGCAACTGCATGGTGCTTTGACGAGCTGCAGATAAAAGTCACCATGTCAGAGAATTTGAGGGTCATTCCGGTAGGCCTACTAGAATATATATACAACGCTGAATCGCGGGCAGGGGTGGGTGGGGTGGGGGTGAGTGGGGGTGTTTGATAGGGGAGAAGGGTGGGTGTGGGTAGGGATTTGCGACTGTGTCGTGTTAAACGTACTACATGGCTCCGGATTTGCACGACACGCTAGCGAGATTTTTTTTAATCAAAAAGTGGGAATTCTTGCTCATTTTGGGAGGGAAGTCATGATTATTAGCTTTGTATTTACCGAGACTTAAAACTGCTTGTCCCACACGGTTTTGATCCCCTACCGAAGGCTGTCGCATCGGTATATATTCACTGCTAATGAGTAAAGACGCTCTGTTTTCATGGGAAAAGGGAATTTGAGATTAATCACAGACGTTTGTAAATACAGCCATGTCGTTTGAGCAACTTTGGCATTATTTTCTCATGCACGACTGCACATATTTATTGATAAATAACAAGCTTCAGCGTCGAAGTCGAATGGCAGGGTTGGCCCTACCAGTACGTTGTAAAAAGAGTTGGCCCTACCCAGAGTATCGCTCGTAACCAGCTGGCAATGAGGCAGTTGATTGATCAATGATCTTGATATCCCCACGGGACATGTGTACCTGGGTTCAACCTGATCCACGCGGGAATCAGACAAGGTATGTGCTTGGAAACTGAAGTGAATGATGATGCTACCTGCGCGCTGACGGACCACATGCAGATGTATATATGTACACAGGTATGATGAAGCATGGCAGTCTGAAAACCTCTAGAGCAAGGATCTGACTCCCCTTGAATACGTTTGTGGTGGAGCCAAGGCGATGTTGTGCCTGGTTGGTGATGCAGGCTCCTGGTCCGTTGATGTACAAGACAGGGAGGAGGCAAACCCGTGGCGTTTCGAGTTTTCTTTATTATACTTGGATGAAAGTGATCTCCCAAGAGACTGGTGGTGGGCGTCTCTCTCGACCTGCCGACAGTCCGTCCTTATCAAAGAAATGCGTGGACCTCAGGGGAGCCAGGCTTGGGATCCACTGTCACGGATCTCAGCCTGTCTCTGGGTTGTGTTTTCTTAATGATAGAAAAAGGCTCATTGCTGCCTTACGAGCTCCGTCGAGATCGAGTCAAACAGAGTTATCTTTTCCTATTTGGAGCATAACAAACGCGCGTCGCTTACAAAATCTGTGAAATACACGACTGTTTTTGGAGCAGACAGTTTGTTGTTTCTACAATGGTGAACGAGTCGAAGCTAACTCGAGTTCCACACAGATCCAGTAAGGCTTCGTGCTGGTCAAATGAATTTTAAGTCGAATGGAAACTTCCCTCTGAATGACCAGAGCCAGCTGAATCAGTGACGAATGTTTCATTTACAAAAAGTGAAATTACTCTCTTCGAGTGCGTCAAGAAATTGGATTGTTTAGATTTGCCATTTCCACTCGACCATTGTATTAGTGTTCTGGTGGAACTGGTACTGTAGAAACATTTTGTGCAATAAGTCTTAAGGTGAATAAGTGACGAATTATGAATAATCACTTTGCCTGTATACTATAAGCTTTGCATTACGAAAGAACACCTGATTTGTGGGTGAAACAATGTTTTGATACCCGCATATGTCGTTGTGATCTTTTGCTCGACTGCTCATTTCCATGATCTTCTCAAATGAAGTTAATTGATAATATGCAATTAGTCATTATGATGATCGACATAAAAAACTAAACATAACAAAGATTTAATATTCAGAAGATCTATACAAGAATATGAATTTATGATGTTGGGCACACCTGCAAAGACTGCAAGGTCTGCAAAGACCCCAGTTCAACTGATTTGCTTGTTATCAATTTGGTAAGTCATATTCATTCTTCGATTCTAGTACGAGGTTCTGGAAGGCAAAGTAGTTTTACTGCATCTCAACTACGCCAACATCACAGCACAGGACAGAAGAACAAAGGACAGATGGACGAGGACACATGGACGAGGACAGATGGGCGAGGACAGATGGAATTTAAGGACAAGAACAGATGGACAGAAGGACAAGGACAGATGGAGAGAAAGACATAAGGACAAGGACAGAAGGACAAAGAGAGAAGGTTGAGAACAGAAGGACGAGGACAGATGGACGAGAACCGATAGACTAGAGCAGAAAAACAGAGGAACAGTGTAATTGTGTTTTTTGTGTGTGCAATTCCCCCCCCCCCCCCCCCCCCTAAAACGAGGAAATGTGTCACCTGAAATGCTATAGTTAGGAACAAAATGACTCGTCTTGAATGAGTTTTAAGATTAACAGGTGCATCGTGTACTAATCTTCAGAACTTCGAAAAACGATGCGCCCATTGCATGGGTATCGAGGACGAGAAACAATTTTTTTTGCGTTTTCCCTTGTATGAGGATACGACGAAGAAATATCTTCAGAGACATATATTACCAAATGAAGTATGTCCATTTATTGGAAGGAGTCGACCCCAAAATGACGAGAGATGTGGCTATGTTTATTTACTCATCTCTAAAACGTAGAGAACTGTTAATGATGAAAGAAGGTTCACCAACCGTGACAGTTGATTAAATGTCCATCACATAATAACAGTTTTCTTTCATCGTTTATTTTCGCCTGAACTTATTGTGACGGGCGGCCGGCCTGAACAAATAAAGTGTCAAAGCGTCCCTCCTCCCTTCCTCCTTGTCTCTCGGATCCCTCCTTGTACCTTCCTCCTTGTCCCTTCCTCTCCCTCCGCCCTTGCCCTCCCTCTCTCTCTCTCTCATCCCTCCCTCTCCCTCTTTGTCCACAACCTCCCTAATTGTCCCTTTTTTGCCCTCCCTTCCTCCCTCCCTCTACACCCCTCCTTGTGCCTCTCTCCTTCCTTCCTTTCCCTCCCTCCCTCCCTCCTTGCCCCTCCCTCCTTGTCCCTTTTTGTTACTACAGTTAAAAGTCAATGCCAGATCTATAGGCACAGCAAGCTGATTGAAGAACGTAGCTGTATGTGTTGTGAAGTCTTTGTTCACAGTCAAGGAACTTGCCAGAATGTTCTGACCTTCCTTTGTTCTAACCCCCGCCCCCCATTTCTCGACCATCAGAGGAACCAGCATGAATCACCTCCCCGAAATAGTAACTGAGTAGTGGAACAACCAGGTTTAATTCTTCTAGAATGTTACAACTCTCCTTTGTTCTTATGAGATGCCTCTCCCCATACCCTTTCTCGCATAGCTCCCCCCTCTCCCCCTGACCTCTGGCCCCTGCGGCCGGAGGGTGGGAGCGTTATTAGAGGGAGCACGGATCTATAACTAGATATAGATCCGTGGAGGGAGGAATCTGACAAGCTGGACGGACTTCTGCCCTCTAACTCCCCAGCGACCCCCAGTGGACAAGGTCATAGAGTGATAAGCGTCTGGGGCCAGGAATTCTCCAGTAGTGAATAAAGGGGTTATACTGAAGCATCATTGAAACTGTTGTCTTGCTTGGGAAAGCCTGAGCGTCTCGCAAGGGACAGGATCCACCAGCGAGAGGATTGCGGATGGAACATCACTCTCCTCCTCCTCCCCCGTTTTTTCCGTAACATATACATAACTCCAGTCGCAGACGGGTTTCGTTAATCTCACTTCAATTGTGCACACTGCCGCCATGGCGTTGAACACTCCCTTCGATCAGCAAGTTTTGTTTACAAATTGTTTAAGGGTCTGTGTACACATTACAAATGTAAAGCTTATCGATCCAATATCAATATTCTCGATTTTTATCTAAAATGAAATAATCTTCATGCTTTGATGCAAGTTTTTAACCATCATCGATCGATCTTTATTCCTTAAAAAGTATAGACACATAATTATTTACTCTTCAAATGTTTGCACTCCATTTTATATCCTACAGAAATGGAGGTTATCACGACACTGCTAGTGCTACTATCTGGATCTGGATCATAAGTTGCAGTAACCACTTCTGGTTGTCATCGCAACTTAAAAAAAAAATTAACAGTGAAAGTGTTCAGTGGGTGGGCGACAGCCCTGACAGTCTCGGCGCTGATGATGCTGCGCCGGCTGGTCGAGCTGGTTTGGCTGGCAAGTCTGTGTCACCCAGTTGGTTCCACTCAGCCACAGTACGGACAAAGAAGGAGTTCCTGTACTGGTCTGTCGTGCTGGGAGGAATGACGAATCCTCGCGTGTTGTTTATAGCCTGTCGTTCTATGATGTTGTTGCTTTTGAACCCTTGCAGCCTTGTAGGGACAATTCTCCGTCGGCCACTGACAGCGGGGGTGAGAAACTTCTCTCTACTATTTTTAGATTGACTCCGGCGAACCCATCTACGGTCATTCTTGTGGTCTTTCAACGGTTTTGAAATAAAATCTTCTAGAAGATGGCTCGAGATCACATAGACATCGTATTAGTGACCACCATACATCCACGGAGGTATGTACATAGAAGTCCGTGGTACAGCAGTTTTTGAAAGTAACGGGATCAATAATCTAATGGCTACAGATCTAAAGAAGGAAGCCACTTGTAGCTTTCGATCCTCATTTGAGGATCTTCCTCAGCAACGGGATCAAGCTTGTATATTTTTTAAATACTGCTAGTCGAAAACGTGAAAAGCAGAAAGCTGAAGTGGTACGGTCACGTGTCAAGAGGCAGTGGGCTGGCCAAGACCATCCTGCAAGGTACCGTACCAGGTGGGAGAAGGAGAGGCAAGCAGAGAAAGAGGTGGGAAGACAACATCAAAGAGTGGACAGGCTTGACCTTTGCTGACTCACAGCGAGCCACAGAGGAGTAGAGCTCGATGGAGGAAGATTGTCCGAAAGTCATCAGTGGTGCCTCAACAACCCATCTCAGGGTTAAGAGACTGAACTGAACTTAACTGAACTGAAAGCGGGAACGTTTCCGAACGAAGGGAAGTAACTCCGGCCATTCCGTTTCAGTTGCATCTACTGAGCATGCGTAGCATTTGTTGTCAAGTTCGAACACGGCTTTGCAATTGATACGGATACGATGATGTAGAAGTGCTCGATTGCATCGGAAGGAAAACTTGGAATCGTAAAGGTATAGGTTTCTTATTATCTCGGGTCTTATTTTCACCCATTGTGATAATCAGAAACATTCAGGTCTTATTTTAAATATTGTTGAAAAGGCCAGTTAACAGTCGATTCACCTGCAGGACTGACACCGTCGCTTTCGCGGGGATTTGCGGAGCTGTCTGTATCAACAACAAGATACTTTATTGTCCTCATTGATCACAAGGAAATTCGTTTTGTCGGTGGCAAAAACATAATACATACATACAAAAACAAAAACAGTTCAACATTAATTAACTCAATCATATCATTCAAGTTATGGAGTCCATCAGAGGCAATTCAATTTAATAGAGAAACATTTTACACCAAAACAAGTAATCACAGAAGGAACAAAGACACAAGCATGCACATCAAACAATCATCGTCACGCAATAACACATACCCGATCTTCATCCATAACACATGTACAAGAACACCCCCCCCCCCCCCCATCATGTTCATCATCCTGCATGCACATCAACAACCACACTCGCACAGCACACATAACACATACACGATCATCATCGCATAACGCATGCACACCCCCCCCCCCCACACACACACACACACTCTCACATGTTACTCCTTGTTGTTACAGACATAGTTCACACCATTCATAGTCCTTTCTGTCACAGTTCACAGCACTACAAGTCCTCGTAGTCCCAGTTCACTTTACTCCAATCTCTCCGTCATATGTCACATCAATCCTGGTCACATAGTCACAACTCTCATCACTCATCCTCACAGTCACAGTTCACATCACCCACTCTTCAGTCACAGTTCACGTCACTCCTGGTCCCACATTCACGTCAAGTCTCACAACAATCTTCATGCATACTACCCATTCACCGAGACTCGTTGAAGAGACGGATGGCTGTCGGGAGGAACGAATCCCTCATGCGGTTTGTTCTGGCAGGCCAGCACCTCAGGCGACGTGAGGATTCACGAGTGGGTTCGCATGACGCGAATGCCTGGTGCAGAGGGTGGCGGTCGTCAGATCGAATCTTGCCCATCTTCCTCATGGCCACACTGGGGTAGCGATCACTGAGAGGCTGGAGGTCGGAGCCAGTGATGGCGCCGGCTTCATCCACGACCTTCTCCAGCCTCTCCATGTCGCCCTTCCTGACACTGCTGTGGTAACACAGCTGGTTGAAGGAGACGACGCTCTCAATCGTCGCCTGGTAGAAGAGGTGGAGAATCTCAGAGTTGACGCGAAACTGCCGCAGCTTTCTCAAGAAGAAAAGCCTCTGGTTCGCCCGCTTGCACACGGCGTCCACGTTCGGTGACCAATCGAGCTGGTTATCGATGATGGTGCCCAGGTATTTGTATGTATCAACCATCTCGACTGGTTCGCCCTTGATGACGATGGGATCGACCGTGGTCTTGTTGTCTCGTCGAAAGTCTATGATGAGCTCCTTGGTCTTGGTCACGTTTAGCTCCAGGAAGTTGTCGTCGCACCACTTCACCAGTTCCTCCACGGCATTTCTGTACGCCGATTCGTCCTTCTTCAGGATGAGACCTGACAGGGATGTGTCATCTGCGAACTTCAGCAGCAGGTTCATGAGATCCCTGAGGCGACAGTCGGCGGTGTACAGCGTGAAGAGCGAGGGTGACAGCACGCAGCCTTGAGGGGCGCCTGTGTTAGTGGTGATGGCGTCAGACAGAACCTGTCCAACACGCACTCGCTGTGTTCGTTTCGTGAGGAAGCTGAAGACCCAGCTGATGAGGACTGGGTTGACGTCATACTTATTTGGCGACAGTAGTCAGAAAAGGGTTAAAGTATATGTTTGTGTAGACCTATTTGATTGTAAGATAAAGAATCATTTGTGTTCTTTGATAAGTCAGTGCCATAATTGAGTTTTTTAAATTTATATTTGGCTGAAGGCTAAACTTTTATAATATAGTACATGTATACAAGTTTTTAGGCCAGAGTAATATCTGTAGGATAGTGGGAGTTACCTCCCCTTAATACTTTCAGTAAACAAATAAGATGTGTTCATGCACCTGTTCGCTTTCTTTGGAAGAGTTTTGAGTGAAAACCAAAAGTTTAAATAGAATTTGGAATGGAAGTATTGTTTCTCAACTGAAGTTTAGATTTCCATCCTATTTCATCACTTTCTTGATGCTCATGTGCATTCATGCATGAAGAAATTGGGATTCTAAATGTACTCCCTCTCTGTTTGCAGATTGAAATGCTTGAGACTCAGCGGCAGCAACTCAAGCATGAGATCAAGGAATACAAAGTTCGGGAAAATCGAAACTTCACAGACTACGCCGAGCTGGAGGAGGAGAACATTGGTCTCCAGAAACAGGTGGGTCTTACTTAGCCCTTCATCAGACTTGACTTGTTTTTATACAGTCTCAAGTTTGCAGGTTCAGCCTTGTAGCAGTTTCACCAGTCTCAACTTGTTTCTATACAGAGTGTCTCAAGTTTGCAGGTTCAGCCTTGTAGCAGTTTCACCAGTCTCAACTTGTTTCTATTCAGAGTCTCAAGTTTGCAGGTTCAGCCTTGTAGCAGTTTCACCAGTCTCAACTTGTTTCTATTCAGAGTCTCAAGTTTGCAGGTTCAGCCTTGTAGCAGTTTCACCAGTCCAACTTGTTTTTATACAGTCTCAAGTTTGCAGGTTCAGCCTTGTAGCAGTTTCACCAGTCTCAACTTGTTTCTATACAGAGTATCTCAAGTTTGCAGGTTCAGCCTTGTAGCAGTTTCACCAGTCTCAACTTGTTTCTATACAGAGTGTCTCAAGTTTGCAGGTTCATCCTTGTAGCAGTTTCACCAGTCTCAACTTGTTTCTATACAGAGTGTCTCAAGTTTGCAGGCTCAGCCTTGTAGCAGTTTCACCAGTCTCAACTTGTTTCTGTACATAGTGTCTCAAGTTTGCAGGTTCAGCCTTGTAGCAGTTTCACCAGTCTCAACTTGTTTCTATACAGAGTGTCTCAAGTTTGCAGGTTCAGCCTTGTAGCAGTTTCACCAGTCTCAACTTGTTTCTATACAGAGTGTCTCAAGTTTGCAGGTTCAGCCTTGTAGCAGTTTCACCAGTCTCAACTTGTTTTTATACAGAGTGTCTCAAGTTTGCAGGCTCAGCCTTGTAGCAGTTTCACCAGTCTCAACTTGTTTCTGTACATAGTGTCTCAAGTTTGCAGGTTCAGCGTTGTAGCAGTTTCACCAGTCTCAACTTGTTTCTATACAGAGTGTCTCAAGTTTGCAGGTTCAGCCTTGTAGCAGTTTCACCAGTCCAACTTGTTTCTATTTAGTCTCAAGTTTGCAGGTTCAGCCTTGTAGCAGTTTCACCAGTCTCAACTTGTTTCTATTTAGTCTCAAGTTTGCAGGTTCAGCCTTGTAGCAGTTTCACCAGTCTCAACTTGTTTCTATTCAGAGTCTCAAGTTTGCAGGTTCAGCCTTGTAGCAGTTTCACCAGTCTCAACTTGTTTCTATTCAGTCTCAAGTTTGCAGGTTCAGCCTTGTAGCAGTTTCACCAGTTTCAACTTGTTTCCAAGCAGAGTGTCTCAAGTTTGCAGGCTCAGCCTTGTAGCAGTTTCACCAGTCTCAACTTGTTTCTATACAGAGTCTCAAGTTTGCAGGTTCAGCGTTGTAGCAGTTTCACCAGTTTCAACTTGTTTTTATACAGAGTGTCTCAAGTTTGCAGGTTCAGCCTTGTAGCAGTTTCACCAGTTTCAACTTGTTTTTATACAGAGTGTATCAAGTTTGCCGGTTCAGCCTTGTAGCAGTTTCACCAGTCTCAACTTGTTTTTATACAGAGTGTATCAAGTTTGCAGGTTCAGCGTTGTAGCAGTTTCACCAGTCTCAACTTGTTTTTATACAGAGTGTCTCAAGTTTGCAGGCTCAGCCTTGTAGCAGTTTCACCAGTTTCAACTTGTTTTTATACAGAGTGTATCAAGTTTGCAGGTTCAGCCTTGTAGCAGTTTCACCAGTCTCAACTTGTTTCTGTACATAGTGTCTCAAGTTTGCAGGTTCAGCCTTGTAGCAGTTTCACCAGTCTCAACTTGTTTCTGTACATAGTGTCTCAAGTTTGCAGGTTCAGCCTTGTAGCAGTTTCACCAGTCTCAACT
Organism: Theodoxus fluviatilis; assembly: GCA_034096865.1. Taxonomy (NCBI): domain Eukaryota; kingdom Metazoa; phylum Mollusca; class Gastropoda; order Cycloneritida; family Neritidae; genus Theodoxus; species Theodoxus fluviatilis. Next base: position 98,829 of record JAWQFJ010001921.1, on the reverse strand, counting down.
TGTTTTTATACAGAGTGTCTCAAGTTTGCAGGTTCAGCCTTGTAGCAGTTTCAACTTGTTTCTATGCAGAGTCTCAAGATTGCAGGCTCACCCTTGTAGCAGGTGCAACATTCTATGCACTTTTGCCTTTATTTGGTTGATATTGCCTGAAAGATCAACCCCAGAAGTTACAACCATTTAAATTCAGAAGATTTTTCTTTTGTACATGACCAGAATGTCTTGACAGCGATGATGATTACAAACATGTTGATAACAAAGACAACAATCAGGACGATGACAGTGATGACAATGTTGATGAAGTTGAATTCACAGCTGAAATTGTATTCATGGACTCCAGTCCTGGTCTGCTTAGGTAATGCCAGCTGTGTCTGGCAAATCTGGCATTGAAGCTCTGGTGATGTCAAGTGCATTTGATGTGTCTTCACGTCTTTCGATGTCGGGTATACACACAAGGTTTCCGTGCTGACATGTCTGTGGCGTGGTGCAGGTGTCGCAGCTGAAGCAGGGCCAGGTGGACCTGGAGAGCACCAAGCATGAGAACAAGCGGCTGCAGGAGGAGGCAGAAGACCTGAATCTGCAGCTGGAGGAGGCCCTCAACCTGCGAAAGATAGTGGAGAACAACCTTGAAGAGGCGCTCAAGTCCCTCCAAGCTGAACGGGAACAGAAGCATGCTCTGAAGAAGGTGGGCAACCATTGGGTTTTCTTTTGTCAGCAATTTCATTGCAGTGCGTTGGTAACTCTTCGAGGTCGACTGGTGTTCCTGTGAAACATTAAGGCTGATGCTTCCCTAATGCTGTGTGTGTGTGTGATTGTGTGTGTGCATGCATATGTGTGTGTGTGTGTGTGTGTGACTGACTGTGTGTGTGCATGCATATGTGTGTGTGTGTGTGTACTGTGTGTGTGCATGCATATGTGTGTGTGAGACTGTGTGACTGTATGTGTTCATGCATATGTGTGTGTGTGTGTGTTTAACTTTTACAATCCATATTTGTTTGTATTGTAAGTGGTGTGTGAGACATAGATTTTACATTCCTCTAAAAGTGGAATTATGTGTATGTTGATTCTATCCTTACTGGTTGATTAGGAGTCATCTGATAGCTTCTTGCTTGCACAGCACTGGATGAGTTGCTTGCCTGAGGTCATTTGCACCTGGCTGTGTTCAGAGCTGTGACCATCTTTGTGCAGGGTGCTTTGCCCAGGAGTAAAACTGGGCATCAGTGAGTGCAGTGATTGCTGTAGACCTTTAGTGCAGCCACGAGTAGCACCAAGTCAAGTGAAAATTTGTCTTAGGAAGTAGACAGTGCTCATATTTGATTGTGCAAGTCCTGTCTTGGTGTTTGTCATCAAATGTCAGTAATACCAATAGAGTAGTCAATGGGCTCTTCAATCAGGAGAGGAAGTGCACAGGGGTTTTAGACCTTGTCACAGCTGATTAACTGCTGTAAATATATAAGCCTACTACCAAGCGTCTATTTTAAAACTCGATTTCTTTAGGAGCTTGACCAGCGTCTGACGCAGGAGTCCATGTTCAACCTGAGCAACCTGGCACACTTTGGAGGTCTGAGTGAGGGCCTCAACTTCTCCAACCACCATGAAAGTAACGACTCGGGTGCGGAGGAGGATGGAGAGTCCCATGACCATCCCGCCCTCAAGCGCATCGAGGCTGACTTTGCACGCATGGGCAACGCACAGGAGGGAGGTGATGCCAAGAAGCGCTCGGGCATGGTCAATGACATCCTCAGCGAGATCCAGGAAAATGAAGTGCGCAAACTGGAGGTAAGAGCTGTTTCTGACTTTGTACATACATAGGCATTGATTTGAAGGGTGTTTCTTTCAAGTGTTCTTGGTTCAGGAGGAGTGGGATCAAGTTGTAGTGAAAATGCAAAAAAATTGAAAGGTTATCTGTGTGAGAAGTAATCCTCAGCCAGTTACATTTGGAGAGGAAGGTCAAAATGAGAGGCATGTCTCAACTGAGTGGAATGATGGAAGTCAATTTTTAAAAAATGGCAGTAAATGATGGGGTTATAGAAAAATAGTTTGTTTACTTGCTTGGAAGTGATGAGATGGAAATTTCTATGTATAATATTTTTAAAGCTTTTGAGCTTACAGATATTAGAGGCTGTGTCTATGCATTGTCCTTACTGGAAATATCTCATCAGTATCTTGACAATAGTCTTATTTTCTCAAAATGCCTGTGCTATTGTGATCAGAAAATAATTATTATAATCGATATGGTGCCCTCATTGTTGAAGGTATCGTAATGACCCAAAAGATTTTACTACTGTTGTTGCCTAGTCATATCTAAGATATCAGTTGCACATCTTCATAACATGGACCTCGATGTGTCGGTAGACACTCCTGGAGCAGAGTGAGATGGAGAAGCGGGAACTGCAGAACACACTGGATGAGGCCCAGAAGATGATCTCTGAAACTCAGCGAGACTTGGTGGAGCAGAAGCAGCGGGCTGACCTGCTCAAGACTCACATCACCGCCTTCAACAGCCTGACTGACTCCATGGTGGCCTTGGATGACACGGCCATGGAGGCGGCCATTGATGCGGAGATCGCCAATGAGAAAGATCTTGACAAGCGTGCCCTTCTTGAGCTGAAGAAGAACCTCCGCCTCAATGAGCGCAAGTATGTGGCTGCAGATTTCTGTATCTTCTTTTTGAAATGTAGTTTTGTATTGATGTGTTGTATGACATCTGCCAGTGGACTGGGGTGTAAGGATAGACTCATTGAATCTCCCTATAAGATTCAAGAGGTGAATTACTACAAAACTTTTCACTTGACTTGCTCGCATTCTATGATAAAAAACTAATAGTTTTCATGGTGAATGGACTAACATAGCCTACAAAGGCTGATGGGCCATAAAACTCCGAACATTACTATTTGACATTCTGTTGGAATGTTGGAGAAAGGGAGGTCATTTATGCATTTGAGCCATTGAGTATCAATGCATACATCATGATCCGTGTGTACCTTTTTGGGGGAAAGATTAAGAAATATCATTTGGGCATTTAAGCATTGAAATGAAGAGATGAAAAGTTTTCTTATCACAACCTTATGGAACATTGAGAAGAGATATGCACAAATCCCTTCAATGCTCAGCATTAGTGCAGTGAGTTTTTCTCCCACAATACTGGTAGCGCAGAACTTCTGAATTGTATTGCAATTGTTCCTAATAGTTTAATGCATCCCTCACTTCCTGCCTTGAAGGTACAACAAGGCACTGATGGAGATCAACACCCTGCAGACGGAGATCACCGATCTGCAGAACAGGGGCCTTGGTGGTGACATGGAAGCCACACTGGCAGAGCTGCGCGCCAAGTGCATGCAGTACCAGGACCTCGTCCACAACCTGGAAACTGACCTCGTCTCCATGACAACCATGGCTGGGGAGTCCCAGAACTCCATCACATCTGCCCAGGAAGAGCTATTCCGTGTGACGGAGGAACTGGCCCAGCTGTACCACCTAGTGTGTGAGGTGAGTGATGCCACCTGGAGTTTAAGACAGTTGTTGAGCTGCACCACCTAGCTTTTTTGATGAGTGGGAGAGCTAATTGAAATGGAAGGTGAGTAGAAAAGCTGTAGCAGCTGGTATGAGGCAAGTGGTACTTGGTGGCGTTTCAGATGAGTGGTAGAGTTGTGCCATGCATTGTTTATGATACATGATTAAACAACTTCTTTGTGCTAGGTGAGGGGTAGAGCTGCACCATCTGACCATCTGGAATGTGTAGTTAGTTGTGCCACATTCTGCTGTAGATAAGTACTAAATCTCTACCACCTGATGGTTTGAATGAGTGTATTATTGCTGTGCCACTTTGTTTATAAGTCATTTGGGAGAGGCTGAGCTGACCCATTGTATGTTGACAGAGATGAAGAGCAGATGCTGCAGATGGAGCTTTGTTGACAACAGATGCTGTACATGTGTGACTTATTTCTTTGCCTTGGTTCCAGGTGAGTGGGGAGACGCCTTCCCGAGTGATGCTGGACCATGCCAAGGGCGTTTCATCCATCTCCCGCACAGACAGCGTCCGTGAGAGCAGCGAAGAGCGCACTGAGGAGGCTGGATCTCCAGAGAAGGCGAGCACCCCTGAGTCTGAGAGCCCTGCCGATCCCGAGAAGCCCAAGACACCTAAGGGCAAGAAAGCCAAGGGCAAGTCCAAGAAGAGCAAGAGGACTGAGGAGCCCAAGGTCGTGGTCAATGGTGATGTCAAGGGTGACCCCACCTCACTGTACAAACTTTCGGAGACCATCACCGACCAGGTCAAGTTCCTCAAGAAGGCTGTGGAGCACCTGATGGAAGCCTCCAGGAAGAAAGGTGCTGGCAAGGCAGACGATGGCGACAGCCCCGACGCACTTGAGCTTCAGGAACAGGTGGTGAAGCTCAAGGCCATGCTTTCGACCAAGCGCGAACAAATTGCTACGCTCAGGTCGGTGCTCAAGGCCAACAAGGCCACTGCTGAAGTGGCACTGGCCAACCTCAAACAGAAGTATGAGAACGAGAAGGTCATCGTCACGGAGACTATGATGAGGCTGCGCAATGAGCTGAAGGCCCTCAAGGAGGATGCGGCCACGTTCGCCTCCCTCCGTGCCATGTTTGCGCAGCGGTGTGACGAGTATGTGACGCAGCTGGACGAGCAGCAGAGGCAGCTGGCAGCCGCTGAGGAGGAGAAGAAAACGCTTAACTCGCTGCTGCGCATGGCCATCCAGCAGAAGCTTGCCCTCACCCAGCGTCTGGAGGACTTGGAGTTCGATCGTGAGCGAAGGAATATGTCGCGCCGAACACCCCGACCCCGGCAGCCGCCGAAAGTAAGTGGCAATGCTTCTCAGCACCTCCATCACAACAACCCCCCACCTCCCGGAGGGGAGGATTACGGTCAGGGTTCGAACTACTCCTCGTTCCGCCAGCGCCAGTCGGGGCCCTCGGGCTACAATGCCCATCATAACTTCCTCCGGCGCGACTACTAGTCGCCACTTGCCCACCTCCACCAGCCCAGCCCCAGGGTAAGTTTGTCTGCCCCCCCCCCCCCTCCCTCAACCCCCCTCCCCAGGCCCACAACCCCAGGCCCACCACTTCTTCCTTGTTCCAGCTGTTCATTACTCAAATCCGGCATCCCCAATTCCTCTCCCCCTTATCACTACACTTGGGTCCATTGCCCTTCTCCCTCCCCTTACCCCCACCCTCCCCACCTCCCCACCCTCCCACCCCCTCTTGGTGCCTTGCATATCCTCTCTCCTGGATGCCCACAGTCTAACTCGTGGTGCTAACCTCATTGGAGTTGGAATTTCCCCTATCCCCATTTGCCACCTCTCCCTTCACTTTGCTGTCTTTGGCTCCTGTCAACAAGCTAGATGGTTCCTCTGCTATGATGGAGAGGGGTTCTGTTTGTGTGGGATTAAGGGATAGAATTACTGTCTTGCATTCACAAGACGACCTTTGCAAATGGAAATCCTGTGTTAGGGACAAATTGAGATTCATATACTGCAGAATGTTAACAAGGCACTTTGAAGTGATAAAAAGATTGAAATGTAGTCTTATATATGTACTTGAAGTGGATGTTCATGGAACTTGTAATCTTAATTTGGAAAACCCAAAGAACCCTCTTCAACATAATTTGATTAGATCCGCACATCCTTGTTGTTGAAGTTGCACAGTGCAGAAATTGTTGTAGTCATCTGTAGCATAGGTCTAAAAACAGATTTGAATACTAACGATTTGATATTCTGTGGGTTTTATTCATCACTGACAGTGACAGATGTATGAATCTTTCATTCATGATAAAATTGACTCGTCAAAATTGCTCCTTCTCTGAGCAATCCAAGTGATACAAGATACAACAATACAAGATACAAGATACTTTATTGTCCTCATTGTTACAAGGAAAATTGTTTTGTCGGTGGCAAAAACATAATACATACAAAAACAAAAACGTACAAGAAGTTCAACACTAATTAACTCAATCACAGCGCTCAAGTTATGGAGTCCACATACTAATCATAGGCCATAAAATAAGATAGCATGCAATTGTATCATAAGTCAATACTCTAACAATGATGGCTATATTTGTATGACAGCTTCTTTATGTCTGGGCATTGGATGCCATGCTGCAAGCTGTGTTCAGGTTATGCTGTTTAGGAACTATTTTTGTAAGAGTCTTTTACTAATGGAGCTCCAGTCATCGCTTATTCAGTTCAGAATTCTTCAGGATTTGGCTTTGGAGAATTCTGTGACTTGTGCCTGACTTTGCTCTCTGTTGAGAATCTTTTTCTTCGTGCTGCTGTTTTCTAGGTCTGGACTGGGTAATTTAGAACTTCTTAAAATTTTGTCATGCAACTGCAGTATATTTGAGTACAGAATAATTTCCTGGTTTGAATATCTGCACATCTCAAAAGGATAGATGCCAGTACTGAATTAGCCATAGTCAGTGGTTCCCTTGACTTGAGCGTCTGTGGTTCCTCTAACTCTAACACACTAACACCGGGGCATGGTGTGGTGCCCTCTTGGTTGCGCTTCAAGTCTCGCTGTCTGCTGCTGTCTTGCCCAACTGCTGTGTGTACCCTCTGACCTACGGTCACCCCTGGATGAGGCCTGCAAGGTTTCTTGTCAGGCATGGACGTAAGGGGAAAGCTTGCTGTCTGATGCATCATGTGCTCACCTCGCCACGGCTGGGCTGGTGTGGAATGTACTGTCGATTTCAAAGCCATGGCAACTCTGACCTGCTGAGCGGAATGGCTCCACAGGTCCGCATGAACCAGGAGGCCTCAGCAGATCTATGCTCTCACAGGGTTTTTATTGATGGGGTTTGGAGTATACAGTATGTATATATATAAAGTGTGCATAGTGTGATATTTATGTGAAAGAATTGAATGGAGATTGACTTATTTTTAGATTTATGGTTATTTAGACTGTCTGAAGTGCAAGCATCATCTTTAGATTTATGCTGCAATTCCCTTTGATATGTTAGTTATCGGAAGGAGAAATGGTTCTTGTGCAATGTGGCAAGGAGAATCATTGCATACTACTGGTGATGTGTATGGATTTATTCCATGCATCCCAGATGTCCATTTTATGAATATATGTGCTCCTGTGTGCTCTGGCTGTTTGAAGTGTGGAAAATTTCAGAAAATAATGGAGATTAATTTGACATTTTCTTTGATCTTCAGGGCTGTGGAATTCATAGGACTTTAAGTTTAGAAAAGTTCGAATGATCAGATGGACATAACATTCTGCAAGGTTGTGGCGCAAAGCCAGCTTTTTCCTTAAAAAAGAATTTGTCCGTTGCTATGACCACACATTGCTTGGTCTGTGAAGGGTTGGCAGTGATTTTTATGTTGCTGGTGAGGAAATTGGGCTGATCATTTCCACGTGTGCAGTCATGTTATCATTTATTATTACATGGTATAATCATCCAAGGCTTGGCAGTATAATACATTTTTATGGCCATGTTATAGTACTAATTAACTTGGGGACTGAGGTAATTCCTGCTGCATAGACTTAACTTTTCCGCTGCTGATTCCTACTTGGTTTATTAGAATTTCAGATGGCCAAGTGGCTCACGCTTATTTTCTGTAGGCTACACAACTTGACTTACATGTACCTTAGTCTACATGAATAAGGGTTTTTGCTATGCTGATGCAAAGCATGGCTGCCTGGCTTTGATAGAATCTCAGGCAGGTCAGCCAAGTGTATCAATGGCGCAGTCCACAACCTCTGAAGTTCTAGCTCTTCTGTGTTGTACCGTGGGTGTCTTAGTGTCTGGTGGCTCTCTTGGCCACATCCTGCACTTCTCTGAGCATTCCTTGTGTCATGCATTTGTGTGTGCACCCCTTCTCATCTCGGACTGGCTGCCTGCCTGTGTGCCCAGGACAGGTAGGTACCTAAGCCAATGGCCTGGAACATTGAATGCAGTGGAGAGAGAGATCCAAGCATGACTTCTTTGTGCTCTGAGATGATTTTCCCAAGCAGAAGGTAGGTGACGGCCATGTTCTCAGGGGTGGGTGGGTGGGCTGCCACATATGCCACGCAAACAGTGCTCATGTCATTAACTGCACACTGTATATAGTACATCACTTCTCATGTACTTGGGCACTGATCTTGGCCCTACATGATATTAAGAGATTTACTGTTGATCTGAGATCATGTGATTTGGGTATCATGACCTATATTGTTTTCTGCTGCAAGGTTTGAAAATTATAGGAGGCATTTGTCTTTTATTAATTGTAATTACTTTTCTACAGAGCATGCCTCATTTTGACATCTCTGAGAATAGGAACAACAATTGTGCCTATTTAAGATTTATTTCTTCCGTCTAATTCAGTCATTTATGAAACTATTTTAAGCAACTGGTCTATGAAAAGTGCATGATTAGTTAGTTACTGTACTTCATACATTGCTTTATAATTTTTTTTCTCAAATAAGTAACAATAGGCAACACCTAACCAAAAGTGGCTTTGAAATAGTCAATAGTCAGTTTTGCTGCAATACTGGCTGTTCTTGGTGCCAGGTAATCCAAAGGAGAAAGTTTTTTCAGGGGCTTTCCAGACATTGGTTTATGCTTCAGAAAAAGTGGATCAGTTGGGAAGAATGATGTTAAGCAGATCTTTGCTGTCAGCATCATGGTGTTAGGCATTCATGTCGCCTTTGAACTTTCTTATCATCACCCTTGACCTGTCTTTTCTGATGTAACCTTGACCTTAGCTTGTCTCGTCTGATGTGACCTTGATTCTTTCACTTCCAGGGCATCAACAGTAAGCAACAGTGGAGGGCCAGGTCCCCTCATCTGCATGCTCCTTGACCTTTCACCCTACCTATTTGACTGTACCTAGCATTGTGGCTTCTTCTCTCCTTGTCTCTCTTGCCCTGACACCCCTCCATTGCCTCAGTTCTTCTGTTTGAGGTTTTGACACAGGCTAAAATGCAGTTGGCTCTGATGAAAAGTTGCCAAGTGCACTGGCTTCTTGATGTTTCTAATTTTGCTTCTTTTTCAAGTGTTATGACCGTAGCCCACACTTTTTCTCCTTCCATTTTTTTTCAGTGCAGACTAAGCTTGACAGTTTCTGTGTCTTTCCTTCTGTCTGTTGATGCCCCTTGCTGTCTTACTAGGGGTAGTTTGTTGTGCCTAGTTTGTCCTTGTGAGTATCCCACCAGTGCATCATTGGGTCAGTGTGATGGTGGTTGCCGTCAGTGATTAACATGGCTTTTGCTTTGAATGAAGTGTGTTCATCAGTGCAGCTGTTGAAGAATTTGGTTTTTGTGGGCAGCAGAAAGTTGTAGAAAAGTGCACACAATAAACCTGTTCTCCTAGTCTCTAGGATGCAGTCTGTGAAGATAGAAAGCAGGAGTCTTCTAATGGGACCAAGTCAGTCTCAAAGGGAAAAAGGTCATCTGGTTTGGTCATATGGTCATCAGGACATGTATTGGATTTCCAGTGTCTTCATTTTGGTGCATTCTGTTTTCTCCATCAAGTTCCTTGTGACCTGTAAGTTTTCACATCAAAAGTTTTGTATGTTTGTTGAAATTGTTTTTGGGAGGGTTATATAAAAAAAGCTGTTAATGTTTCTTTGTCTCTGCAACACCATGTTCTGTTGAAAAAGAATTAAGGTCTTTGTTCTTTGTGCTGGTTGTCATCATTGTCCTCATTCCTTATTTATTTTGTTTTTCTTCCCAGCTTTATCTTCCCTTGCCATTTCTGTTGGAGAATCCACTATCTGTAGTCTTTTCTTCTCTTGACTATCATTCAGATTGATTTAGTTTATATTAGGATCAAATTTCAAGAGGATTGCACTTCCTCATTCACCTTCATGTGTCTTGGGAGTTTCCGGGTCCAACTTCTCAGAGATACCGAGATAAAATACAAATAGTTAATTTTGATTTCGCTTCATCTTTTATTTATGAGTTAAACCATTACTGTTGTCATACATTTGACTTGTCATGAATTCTTAAATGTGCATTTTTAGCATTTTGACAACTACTTCAATTGTTGAAGATGCTCTTTCCACATGAATTGCACAACAAACCTTATTAATTACTCAATCTTAAGAGCTATGGGCTTGCTGAAATAGCATATCAAGGTCTCTTGGAATGGAGTCTTAAACCAGAAGCTCAGCTGGACATGAAAGGGAGGAGTTCTTTATCAAAAAGCCCTCCCATCATCCTAGATACATAGGGATGGCCTTGTGTGTTGGCCATTACAAAGCCATAGCTAGGTGCCTCCTGTCCCAGTACAGCTCTTGCAGGACATTCTGGTTTCCTTGCTCTAGGTCTTTATGGCCAGATTGTGGAAGAGATCTGACCAAGCTGAGGATGAGCCAAGTCCTGAGGTAGATGTCACAGCTTTCATGAGCAACTTGCTTAGCAGTTGCAACTTGCGCCTAACCCTAGTTCTGACCTGCTGTGACCTAATAACACATAGCTGTTTTCTAAACTGGCTGCCAGCATTGAAGTGCTTGACTCCCCCCCTCCCCTCCCCCCCCCCCCCCCCCCCTCCAGCCCCCCACCCCTCCAATCCTTCAATCGATTCTTTGATTTTGGCTTGTGATGCTGTTGCTTTGCTCTTGCAAGGCAGTACTTGTAGAAGTAACAATGCACTGTTGCGATGACTGGCTCAGTTTTCTTTGTGCAGTTTGTGGTTTTTGTGAGTTGTTTTGCTGCTTCTGTGCTCCACATATGTGCACACAACTTGTCTGTCTGAATAATCCTTTGTGTAGATTTTTCCTCTCTTGCAGTTCACAGAAGGTAATGAAAGAGTTAATGAGTTGAGGATGTGTTAAGAAATAATTGCTGTGAACAAAGTTGGGTCAAAGTTCGGGAAGCCTGGCATGTGTGCCTGTATGTCTGTACGTGTGTTGCCACAAGCTGTTTTAGTATTAATCCCTGAATATGATGGCTTCCAAAGTGGCAACAATTCAAATCTGCTTGAGGTCATTTAACCACATTGCTTGCCAGCAGAGTACTGACATCAGATAGTAAATTTTGACCATTTTGGCAGTTTCTGGAACTATACAATATTAATATGCCATGAACTAAAACTGATTCTGACTCGTCTTGATCACACACATTTGGACATTGAGAAAATTGTGTAGTGGGCATTGAAACATGATCATGATAGTAATGTGGTAATCATCTTTCAGAATTTAAAAAAAGATCTCATTGACTTATACTTGTGATTGCTTTATTGGCGTTTCTTGTTTTCAAAAACTGTTAATCTGAAAGATTTTAGTGGAAAGAAAGAGGTGGCATTTAGTTTAGATGTGACATGTTCTTGTGTAAAACTGGTAATGAGCAGGTCTGAAGATACTTGTAGAAGTTCACACAATTTCTGTGTGAAATATTGACAGAAATATGTGGAGGATTTCCTATCTTTAACTTTGATTCCTCACACGCTGTTGGTTTACAGTAGGAAAGGAGTTTAATGAAATTGCATCTTTTCAACAAAGTGCATGTTTGTTTTCTTTTTGTATTTTGTTGAAAACATTTGTGCAATCTTTTCTTCAATAACAAATTTATGTGCTTTTTTTAAAAGTACCTTTAAATGCGCACATTTTGTTATTGCCTTTTCTCCATGAAAATCTTTCCAGGTTTTATTTTGTGTTTAGAAATGAATAGTACTGTTCTCGTCTCAAATATATGTTTATTACTAAAAGTAATGGCGGCTGTGAGGCATGACGTTGTTATGTGCTACCAGACTAATTTTTTTATAATTTGCATCTCTACTGAATGGATTTACTACAAGTAACGAAAGAGGGCCTAATTGTAGACATGTTATGTTTTGTGTGTGTGTGTGTGTGTGTGTGTGTGTGTGTGTGTGTGTGTGTGTGTGTGTGTGTACTGGTGTGTTCACTAGTGTAAATCCTATTGTATGTAAAGGTGTGTGCATGCATGCGTGTGTTGTGTGTGCATGTGTGTACTGATGTGTTCACTAGTGCAAATCTTACGGTGTGCAAATGTGTGCGAGTGTGCATGTGTGTCTGGTAGGTGCGTGTGTGTGTGTGTGTGTGTGTGTGCGTGTGTGTACTGATGTGTTCACTAGTGCAAATCTTATGGTGTGCAAATGTGTGCGAGTGTGCATGTGTGTCTGGTAGGTGCGTGTGTGTGTGTGTGCCTGGTAGGTGTGTGTGTGGTATGTATGTTCTTGTGTTCATGTGTGTGTTCATGCATTTGCGTGCATATGTATGCATGCATGGGTTCCTATGTATTATGTAGAACTTAACATGCAAGGATTCTACCCATGGAGTGAACGCATTGTTGTCACCTGGGTACCTTGAAGTTTGCACCTCTACAACAGCAGTGTTCCCTGCACCCCAAGACCCTCTTTGTCCAGGGCATGCAGATTCTGTTCTGTTTTGTGTCCTTTACACTCCAGTTTGACTCGTCCATTTGTTTCCTCGTGTATTTCTGCAAGGCATGAGAAATTGAAAAAATCTTATGTTGATTTACAGTTCTGCTTGAAGTTTTATATATTTATAAAGCTATGGTTTATTGGTGCAGTTGTCTGTGTGAAAAGATACTTTTTGGCTGTTCTTCATTTGAGTTAATGAGTTAAAATTGATGATGCTGGTCATTGGTGTTGTGCAAGCATGGTAATGAAGTAGAATTTGTCCTTTGCAATAGTGAGACAGGTAGGTTGAAGGTTGTGAGTGAAGAAATGCATTATTAATCACTAACAACTTCTTCCTTCATGTCACCTACTTGATTCAACTTCAACTCTTTGTGACTTTTCCTCCAACATCTGTGTATATACACCATTTGATTTAAATAACAAGATGTATTTGATTCAAGTTTTTGTCTAATGCACACTTCTCAATCCTACGTGACTTTAAAAAGCATGCTTGTTGTTCTAATTTAAATGTTTCATCCATCCAATTAGACTTTTGCCTTGTGATATGACACTTTTGATTGGTGTCTATTTTTAGAGCTGATGTCATGCAGCCCGGGGAGTTGCAGCAGCCAATCAATGACCACCAGCATGACGGAGGACATGGCCAACAGCATGAGTGCCAGCATGACGGAGAACGGCTTTGCCAAGCGCTAACTTCCTTGCCACCACTGCCATCACCACAGAAGCAGCCTGTAAAGCTGGCACTGCCCAACTTCTGGCGCCATGCAACGCCAGTCTGCAGTCTGGCACCCCTGTCTCATGGCTGCCCATCCACACTGCTGCCATCAGCAGCCTACTGGGGACTGGGTTCTGTGGAGGAACGTTCATGGACAATTTGTAGCTTTGAAATTTCCACATGTCCAACCTGAAACTGGGAAATTCACATTTCGCGTGGAACGTGTCATTTGAATCAAACACCAACCCACTTCCAGGGAAAAGTGTAGAAGACCTTTCCTTGGGGTGGATTTGATGTGAGCAGAGACTCGTGCACTTGCTGCTTTTGAATGGTCAATGGTGGACTTGATTTTGTAAACCACGATGCTAACCTGCAAGAATGAACTTGATGCATGTCTCAAAAATTTTTGTCCGAGGAGATGAGTCAATCCCTATTTCAGCTCCTGAAGTTGTGTGGTAGTATGCGACTTGACGACAGTCACCTTAGCATTCCTGATCCTAGACAACAGAGTAGAGACTCGTGCTTGAGAGCAAAAGCAAGGCTGTCTCCTACTGCTCACCAAGTGGACTTTTCCTCTGTTTTAATGCCATTGACTTGTTGCAGTTGGATTGTAACCAAGGACGACCACTTCAATCTCCACAACTTACATAGTTTCTTTTTAAAAAGCTAAGTGCAGATTTTAGTGTAAAATATATTGCCAATCCAGTTTACTCAGACATGATGAAGCATGGCTGTCATGAAATACTGCTCCAACTGCAAAGGGCTTTAATTTGCTAGGAATGCAAGGAAGGATATAATCCTAGACCCTCCTGAGGTAAATGGGTGAACTGAAGAGGGACCTTTTCCCTCTATGAAGAGCCAACCAGGGCAAGAAAAAAGTTTATATTTGTGGCTTGGCTTTTATCCAGGAGTGTAAAGATGTTGTGGAGGGCAGAAGTTGTTGCTGTACACTTGGACTGCAGGTTTTTTTATTCCAGCAACTTTGCTGCTGAGATGTCACGGAGGTCTTAGTTCGGCTGACCCTAGCTGACCTAGAGATGATTTGCATTTCTGCTCTTCCTTCTAAGAAGAGTGGTCCTTTTCTGTGCTTGTACATAAGACTTGCAAATCAAAACTGTGATATTCAGTGTAGGTGATGGATATATGCTAGCTAAAGGAACTTCAAAGTGTTGTCACATCTGATAATTTTTTTTCTGTTGGAATACCTGGGCTTTGATCACCTTTGAAAAGTGATTGGAGTTCTTGTTCTTTTCCCCCAATCATTTGTAATGATAAAGAATGACCTATTGTTGTTACATGCTTACTGTGCTATGGAAGGGCTTTTGTAAAATAAGCTATTTCATGATATTACTCATGAGATTATTGTTATGGCAAAAACCGTTAAAATTTTTTTGTGGTTTATTTCAAGTAACACTTTGAAAAAGACATTTACTAGTCATATCTACTGCCGACTATGGGTACTGAATTTGTGGGATTTTTTTTGTTTAACCAAAAAATCTCAACATTGCTGAAATCAGGTCCACTTATTTGATTGCACTGCTGTAAAGTCAAATATATATTCATTATTGTCCTTTTTAAAATAATATATTGTCTGTAACAATTGTATTCCAAATCAATAGCTTGTCATTCTGAATGATCATTTCTTTTTAACTTGTAAAATGACGTGTGTAAAAAGACAATGCAAAGTTTTTATCAGTCGCTGTGTAATCAGTTAGAGCTCTGTGAAGTCTGGTATCTTAATTGTAGTTGCTTTTATTTGAAGGAAAACAAATCTAGTTCAAACCTATTTGTCAATGACTGAAACTAACTGGACCACAAAGGAATTCTCCTAGTTAGATTGCTTAGTTGCTTTACCTATTGTGAGATGCATAATAGACATATCGGGATTTTCAGCGGAGGAGAGAGTCATCTCATATCTGCAGTGAGCATGTGGTTCTAGACCTTGCAGGACCACACAGTACATGTGCTTTTGAAGCCCCTGCCCGTCTCATCACAGCCTCATCTGATGTTCTTTCCATAAGTCTGCCTGGTTGTTGTGTGAATGGACGGTTTGGATTTTGCTCTTTTCAGGGATACTGTTGTGCAAACAACTGTCTATATCAAGTATGCCAAATTTGGTATTGAGCACACGCTGTCAAATTGAAAGTGGTTGTATCTACTGCAATAAAATATGACTAATTAATGAGTCATTACACATGCTATCTGAGTTCTGTTGTGAAAGCCCATGTTTGATTTTAGACTAGCTCAGCAGCACTGAAAAGAAAGTACTTGGTACTGAGAATTTCCAGATATAATCCAGTAGGATTCTCAATGAGAACTTTATCATGCACTTGCAAAGCTCAGGGCCCGTATTCACAACGGCGATTTATCGGCGATTTATTTTAACTCCGATTTTCTCTAAATTCAGACGATTCCAACTGCCTGTTCCGCTCTCCCTTGGCTGGAAACCAGTATATATAGCAAAGCGCAACCTAGGATCCTCTGACGAGCGTACCTTATCTAACCGATCAAGATAACGCGGGGCTAGGGGATAAATCGAGTGTTAAAAAGATAAATCGCAGTTGTGAATACGGGCCCAGGTCAACATCAGTGGCAGTTCTCAAATAGAGGAGCAGAGCATCAGTAGTGCTCTGCCGTTGGGAGATATTTTTGTCAGTCCGTGTGTGGCGTGTGGAATTGCCACGTGTGCGAAGGATTTAAAGGGTGAATAACTAGGGAAATCACAACTTTACTTGCTCTTTCCTGCTGTAGCGATTTTCATGATCAATGGCCTTGTATAATCTGCAAAGGCTGAAAGGCCATTACGTTTCATTAGAAATGCATAGGCACATTAAAATGTGCTGCCCACTTTCAAAAAGCTTGCTGTATTAGTCCACTGTCTACAGCTCTGGATGGAAGATGTCATCTTGGGCTGCTGAAACATTGTGCAACATCTGGAGAACTTTTTTTTTTTTTTTTTTTTTTTTTCCCCTCATATATTTTATTCACTGTTTACAAGGACGCAACACATGAAAAAAGGACGTAAATGTATGTACATGAACAGGATCAAGACTAACATCCAGTCTTGCGACTTAAACGCGCACGAATTTAGAGGGTGATCGAGTTATTCTCGAGACCGAACAGTCAGTTACTTTCTTCGCACCCGTGCTGCTTGCTCGTGCTGGTCCAGCCTTGTTGATGACCTGCTGCGAGTCCTCGTGCTGCCCCCGTGGCCCGAGATGTCGCCGGGTTTGTTGTGTCTGGCGGCGGCTGGGTGACGGTTGGCCTGTGACGGGGCTGGAGCGGATGGATTCTCAGCTGCTGGTGAAACCAGCGTCTGACGACTTGTGCACGATCGCTCCCCGGTAACATCTCGGCTTTGACTGTTATGGGGTTTGTCATTCCACTCTAGTAGTGGAAATACCCAGCAGTGCATGTTGCAATGATGGCACAGAAATTTCTATGGATAACACGGCGTTGGTGTGATATTGATCTGGCCCTTGTAAAACGTTGGTACAGATGCATGGAGACTGGTAGCAACTGCAGGTCTGGCTCAAGCTAGTCAGTTCTTCCCAAACATTTTCAGCACCAGTGGTACTCCAGGGGCATCCTGCTGAAGAAAGTGTTCAAGAACTCAACAGACCACACATGCTGGTATATTTTGATTTATTTCTGAAAGAAGTCTATGATGCCAACCCTTATCAGGTAGTTTAGAGGATGCACTTCTGCTTACATAGTGCAGAATAATAAAACTTCACAAGTTTAACATGACCAATGGTTGTGTATGGGAGTGTGAAGATCACAGATTCCTGAATGTTGACATTTTCCTTAATGAAATGTGACACAAATGTTACATAATGGTGTTAATGGGGGTGGGGGGAGTACAATGACACTGGAGGGTTTAGTATGTACATTAAAGTATAAATGATGAACAATCAACATATCAATACATGGTTATACTTGTTCCGTTTAAAAAAAATTTTAAACCCTGCCTAAATAGAAATATTCCCACTCCCCCACCCCCAAGGAGTGTAAAGGGTAAGTGAACTGCTACATCACAATGCCGGAAAGCAAATCGGTCAGAATGCATTTTTTTCTCTTTGGTTTTGAGTTTCTGTATGACTGTCATCTTGGTTCTAATCTAACCAGTACTCCAAGGTTGAAGGAAATTCTCATGTGAAAGTAAGTGCACAATCAGAGATCGATGTACAATGGGTTTGTGTAGAATGTGAAATTATTCACGAGCACAAAAGGATGTCACCAATTCCCCTCGTTTTAGTACTTATTGAAACCTTAAAAAATTTATGTTCATACACTGCTAATATTAACCCATATCACCCGTCGGAAATTGAAACAACCACTTAATCGTACTTGTCTAGTAAAGTGGGCATATAGAAAGTAAACTGCAAGTCAGTTTGAGGAACGTTCCTTACAAGTCGCTGACAAAATCCCAACAATGTCTCGAGGTCTACTTTACACATGACCTTCTGATCAAAGGGGAATAATGGCCTTCCCTTGATGAGCACTTAACAGAGCTATGTACAAGCATAAAGCACAGGCTTCAATTGAAATTTTTCTCTTCAGAATATCTTTACTTTTGCTGATTATGGATGGATGAAGAGCTGCCAAGATGCCTATAAACTTGAGCAGTTTCCAAAACTGTTGCAGCATCTACTACACTCTGAGAAACAACACGCTCACTACTTATTTTGGATTTTCTTTACACACAAAACAATGACTTTTGATTTTGTGGTGTGTGCTTGTGTGCAAAAGG
Organism: Theodoxus fluviatilis; assembly: GCA_034096865.1. Classification (NCBI taxonomy): domain Eukaryota; kingdom Metazoa; phylum Mollusca; class Gastropoda; order Cycloneritida; family Neritidae; genus Theodoxus; species Theodoxus fluviatilis. Next base: position 81,018 of record JAWQFJ010001921.1, on the reverse strand, counting down.
GAAGAGGGATGGAGATATGTATTTTACACATTTAGACATCAGAATATTCAAGCTGTTGCATAAATTACTGAAGTGATGGCACAGTGCAAGCACCCGACACAGGAGCGCCTGTAGAGACTAGTGCAATTCTCATCTTCAGGTACAGCTCCTACTTCACTTTGCAGGCACAGTGGGTTCCGAGTAAGAACTGACCCACCGCATCTCCCTATGCATTCATATGAGGCGAATAACTAGGGACACTGTGACTGGATTACGTTTACTCTAAGCTGTTCTAGTGATTTTTGTGCTTCTTGGCCTCACATAGGCCGTAAAACACCATCCATCCATCCATCCCAGACACAGATATTTTCTTATACATGAGCATCAATTCTGATAATAATAATAATAATAATTATTATTATTATGACAATAATACTGACAACAAAAATAATAATAAACTCAACATGGAAACATAGTTGTGTAAACAACTTGCTAAAACCATTTTCGTATCTATCCATGATATAACCACAAAATAAAGTAGTTACCTGAAATGTGGTAGATCTAGTCAGATAGCAGCCCCCAACAATCATGGCACACACAAAATATATTTCTTATCAACTGATCTTATAATGAGAATAATCATGAGAAATAGATCACTATTACAATTTTTACACAATTCATGATCAACAGCCTTTATTGATATATATAAAGGCTTTTCTTCCATTCCCTTCAGAGCAAAAAAAAATATATATTTTTCAACTGATTAAAAATGTATGGTAGATGAAACATTTTATGCCACAAACAGAAAAAACCTAAAACAATGAAACTATTGCCAGATCCTTGGGCAAGGGCACAGAAAAAACATTTAAGGATGTCTTTGAATTTGGCTGAGAGACATCAATTTCCTAAGCATGAAAACAGTATTTCCTAATTAATTACTCACTTTAAAGGGTGTTTTAATGTTCTAGTTAACAACAGTCACATCTAATATGGCTTATTAAAAGTATATCGATATAAGAAGCCGCCTACTTAAAATGTGGTAGGTCTAGGTGGACAATAGTCCATACCAATGATGGCACACAAAAAAGTAAAAAGCTACTCACAAATATTATAGGTGTAGATAGGCAATAATCTACACCTAATATGGCACTTTTTTATTTTTTTAAAAACCCACTAGTATTCAAACAATCTTTTAGAGCACATCACATTATAAGAGGAGTATTCCAATCCCTTACATCAATAATAAAATATTACAATAACAGGAAAAACCTCCACTCTGGCTAAAGGAGAACACTACTTCTCATTCCTGCCCAGCAGGTAGATAAGCATCAAGTATCATGAGCACAGCAATCGAGTACTGAGGGAATGAGATACCAACAAGTATTTACAGCAATTGAGTACTGAGGGAATGAGATACCAACAAGTATCATGAACACAGCAATCGAGTACTGAGGGAATGAGATACCAACAAGTATCATGAGCACAGCAATCGAGTACTGAGGGAATGAGATACCAACAAGTATCATGAACACAGCAATCGAGTACTGAGGGAATGAGATACCAACAAGTATCATGAGCACAGCAATCGAGTACTGAGGGAATGAGATACCAACAAGTATCATGAGCACAGCAATCGAATACTGAGGGAATGAGATACCAACAAGTATTTACAGCAATTGAGTACCGAGGGAATGAGATACCAACAAGTATCATGAACACAGCAATCGAGTACTGAGGGAATGAGATACCAACAAGTATCATGAGCACAGCAATCGAGTACTGAGGGAATGAGATACCAACAAGTATCATGAGCACAGCAATCGAGTACTGAGGGAATGAGATACCAACAAGTATCATGAACACAGCAATCGAGTACTGAGGGAATGAGATACCAACAAGTATCATGAGCACAGCAATCGAGTACTGAGGGAATGAGATACCAACAAGTATCATGAACACAGCAATCGAGTACTGAGGGAATGAGATACCAACAAGTATCATGAACACAGCAATCGAGTACTGAGGGAATGAGATACCAACAAGTATCATGAGCACAGCAATCGAGTACTGAGGGAATGAGATACCAACAAGTATCATGAACACAGCAATCGAGTACTGAGGGAATGAGATACCAACAAGTATCATGAGCACAGCAATCGAGTACTGAGGGAATGAGATACCAACAAGTATCATGAGCACAGCAATCGAGTACTGAGGGAATGAGATACCAACAAGTATCATGAGCACAGCAATCGAGTACTGAGGGAATGAGATACCAACAAGTATCATGAGCACAGCAATCGAGTACTGAGGGAATGAGATACCAACAAGTATCATGAACACAGCAATCGAGTACTGAGGGAATGAGATACCAACAAGTATCATGAACACAGCAATCGAGTACTGAGGGAATGAGATACCAACAAGTATCATGAGCACAGCAATCGAGTACTGAGGGAATGAGATACCAACAAGTATTATGAACACAGCAATTGAATAACAGGGAAAGGAAACACCAGTCATTTCATGAGATGTGTCAGGCAGGCAGTTAACCCTGCATGCAAGTAAAATAGTCATGCAAGGTCTGCACCAACAATTCTGATGAGCTCGCTGATGACGCAGTGCACAGTCACTGAACAATGCATGTCTTTGAATGGCACAAATCCGAGAAGCAATTGTGACATCATCACAAGTATGATCTCTTGACAGAAAAATTGGCACATCAGTAAGTTCTCTGGGGATCTGAAGCAAACCAGATCATTTCTCATAGACACCCAAAGGTGCATGCATTTCTATGGGTGTGCAGCATGCATTTCTATGGGTGTGCAGCATGCATTTCTATGGGTGTGCAGCATGCATTTTTATGGGTGTGCAGCAATGCCCGAGGTCTTGAAAGTCAACAAAGGCCACTTTAGTCTTGGGCATTCTGCTAGAAAAGTGGCACACCAGGGTCCAACACAGGGGATTGCCTGACTGCCCATGGCAACCACATGTTCTCTTTGGGCAAGACAAAGTTGTTTTAGATTTGACCGAGCCATCAACCAACGTTTCCTCTGATTTATTTTAGAATTAAAGTACATAACGGCTTGAAAGTTCTGTTGATGTGCAATGACATGGCTGTGCAGGCCAAACAACCTGTTTAATTTGCCCGACTCTCACAATGATGTTGTATACATGTATACACATCTTTAAAGTAGGAGTCACTGATATTTATTTGACTAGTGTGATTGCCGTAGTGGGTCAAACATTTTTCAGACCTTTGGATTTTGCTTTCAGGCAAGTGAATTTTCAGTCCTCTTGCCCGAATGGACAAGTGGTTTTGAGAAGTTGTGTCAGACCCTGCACAGTGGCTTCGGTTCTACTGTGAGTGAAGCAGATCTGTGAGCATTTCTGGAGCTATTCACACAAACTCAAGCATCATTGATTCCAGGTTCAAAGGTAGGCTGGAATAAAAGTACACTCATTTGTAGCTGGGCCATGCAGATCCTCTCGGCATCCAGGAGCAGTTCACAAAAGTTGTCTTTCTTTTGCTTGCTTTGCATCAATCTATACTTCCTCTGCCTCCTCTGACCAAAATATACCTGGTGCTTGTTTGAAAGCAAGTCAAAGGTCAAAGGCCAAGGCCTCACGTGTAAGTTGGATGCAATGATTCAAAACTTGTCTGTAATGACAACGTCACATGCATTGATATCTACAACAACAAATTTCGTTTTTCTCAGTCAGCTTTGAGCTGGCTTGCCATTGTCAGCTTGTAAGAGACGGCATGTCAAGGTCATCAAGCCAAGGTCAGCAGTCTGGCTACATCTCTCCCATGGCAAAGGCCCGCATGACCTCAGGAGCAGAGGTGTCGAAGCCCACCACATCCAGCATGCCAGGGTCATCAGGGTCAGCAATGGTGAAGCCTGATGAGTCCAAGCCCACCACAATGAGTCGGGCCTGCCACATTCCCATGTCCTTGCGGTACTGGCGCAGGGCTTCTGCTGGGTGCACCTGTAGCACACAGCCATGAGGTGAGGTAATGTGATGCTGTAATGCATGCACACGCACACACACACACACACACACACACACACACACACACACAAAACGCACCCCCCCCCCCCAATAAAAACACACACACACATGCACAAATAAACACACACACCACACACATGCACAAATAAACACACACACATGCACAAATAAACACACACACACACACACGCACATGCACAAAGAAACACGCACAAACACATGCACAAATAAACACACACACACATGTACAAACAAACACATACAATTTAAACACACACATGCACACACAAATTAAACACACACACACACATGTACACACAAACAAACACACACAATTTAAACACACACATACACACACAAATTAAACACACACACACACACACACACACAAACACACACACCTATATCTGTATATGTGAATTTAGCAAACATATCCCTAAATTAATACAGCATGAAGACACAGCTTTCTTGATACCGTATACCACCATGCAACCACTAACAACATAAAAACTAACTCCACATCATACACTGAACAAGACATGCGGATTCCCCGTCAATAAAACAAGTCATGTCCATCGAACACATTTACATCAATAAATTGACATACAATTAAATGTATGAATAAAAACATGAATGAATGAATGAATGAATGCATGAACAAACAAATGAATAAAAAGAATGAATGAAGAGTAAACAGCAAGATGACACACCCTGTCGGTCCATGTTTCACTGTCAGTGTAGATGATGAAGACATCAATCTTCTTCTTGTTCTCCAGAGCCCACATCATGGGCACTGCACAGTTTGTATCTCCAAAAACCAGGCTCCTTGTCTTGGTCAATACCTGAACCAAGAATGAAAAAATACATAAATGAGTGAATAGGCAAATGAATGAACAAATGAATGAACGAATGAATGAACGAATGAATGAACGAATGAATGAATGAAGTTTTATGGCCCATCAGCCTGTCTAGGTCCCAAAAGCTTCCAGGGTAAAGTGTCAGAGCTGACGCAGGGGGTTGTATGTTGTATGTAGATGCTCTCATGGGTCCAATGATTCATATGACTTTCTCTGCTAACTAACTACACACTTTTCCTCTATAGCAAAGAACTGCAAGTGTACCCGTATTTCCAAAAGGCAGTCAGAACACAAAGGAATTTGGGCAGTCACTGATCATTCCTGGTGGATCGTGGTGGAGCTACAGGAAAACTGATTGCTGTTTGATACTAGATACAATGAATGTTAAATTAATGCATTTAACTCTAGCACAATTGGGGAAAAAAATACAAAAAGTTGACTGAACATCAAACATCTCAGAAACTAAAAGAGATGCAATTTCCTGACTAGTCTTGTTGTGTTCAATATTCATGTTTGTAAATGCATGCAATTTTCAGATTGTTACCTTGGTTCAAAGTAGCACATTTTGAGGGGGTAAATATGTCTTACCCTCAATGACCTACATATCTATTTTTTAATCTATATTTTAACATATATTATTAAGTTAAGGGAGGTAAATCTACATGGGAGAGAGAGAGTACATTTTCTGTAGTGTTGGGCAATGCAAAGAGATCGTTTCATCAGAATGCACTACATATATCCATCCTGCATTACTTCCAGCTAAGATGCAACATACTACAGAAATATACATCACAGTGAAGGGAGAATTTTAAAAACCCAACCCAAAGGACACATTCCTTGTCTCCCAAAAGAAACTCCTGGTATGCCTACCTGTCCGAGGTCATCATCCTTGGTGACGTCGAGAGGGACAAATTTCTCACAGAAGGCATTGACTTCACAGTGTGGCTCAGTGCGGAGAGTGACCATGAGCATGGCAGCCGCCGCCTGGGCGCAGGAGAGCGTGGAGCCAAGGCAGGGACTTTGCATGGAGCTGCTCACATCCATGCCCAGCAAGTACCGCTTGCCTGTGGGCTGCACCCCTTGGCAGGCCGAGTAGAACGCCCGCTCCAGAGCTTCTCCCACCCTCACATTGACTTGCCATGACAGTTGTCCCCGCACACCTGGAGGTGCAGAGATCCACCGTGAAGGTAATGTGGTGGTGGTGGTGGTGGTGGTGAGCGTGTAGGAAATGATCTCCACACAAGTAATGTGGTGGTGGTGGTGGTGAGAGTGTAGGAAATGATCCCCACACAAGTAATGTGGTGGTGGTGGTGGTGAGAGTGTAGGAAATGATCTCCACACAAGTAATGTGGTGGTGGTGGTGGTGAGAGTGTAGGAAATGATCTCCACACAAGTAATGTGGTGGTGGTGGTGGTGAGAGTGTAGGAAATGATCTCCACACAAGTAATGTGGTGGTGGTGGTGGTGAGAGTGTAGGAAATGATCTCCACACAAGTAATGTGGTGGTGGTGGTGGTGAGAGTGTAGGAAATGATCTCCACACAAGTAATGTGGTGGTGGTGGTGGTGAGAGTGTAGGAAATGATCTCCACACAAGTAATGTGGTGGTGGTGGTGGTGAGAGTGTAGGAAATGATCTCTACACAAGTAATGTGGTGGTGGTGGTGGTGAAATTGTAGGAAATGATCTCCACTCAAGTAATGTGGTGGTGGTGGTGGTGAGAGTGTAGGAAATGATCTCCACACAAGTAATGTGGTGGTGGTGGTGGTGAGAGTGTAGGAAATGATCTCCACACAAGTAATGTGGTGGTGGTGGTGGTGGTGAGAGTGTAGGAAATGATCTCCACACAAGTAATGTGGTGGTGGTGGTGGTGGTGAGAGTGTAGGAAATGATCTCCACACAAGTAATGTGGTGGTGGTGGTGGTGAGAGTGTAGGAAATGATCTCCACACAAGTAATGTGGTGGTGGTGGTGGTGGTGGTGAGCGTGTAGGAAATGATCCCCACACAAGTAATGTGGTGGTGGTGGTGGTGAGAGTGTAGGAAATGATCTCTACACAAGTAATGTGGTGGTGGTGGTGAGAGTGTAGGAAATGATCTCCACACAAGTAATGTGGTGGTGGTGGTGGTGAGAGTGTAGGAAATGATCTCCACACAAGTAATGTGGTGGTGGTGGTGGTGAGAGTGTAGGAAATGATCTCCACACAAGTAATGTGGTGGTGGTGGTGGTGAGAGTGTAGGAAATGATCTCCACACAAGTAATGTGATGGTGGTGGTGGTGAGAGTGTAGGAAACAAAATTTTTGCACAGGGCCACAGCGTAAGGTTGTTCGATGCCAGTAGCAGACGATCTCTTGGGCAGTCTGCTTCTTACTTCCGGTAGTGCGCTGACCGCGGGTTTTAGTTCTAGAGGGGGGTCGGGCCAATTCCCATACTCTGGCCAGAACCCACGCACAGGAATTGGGTCATTCCTGAAACTTCTCCCGGAGAAGACGGGCACCAGCTCAGAGCCTTTCGGAGAAGACAGGAATCAGCTCTCCGAGGACGAGACGTTCGGCTTACGGAATTTAAACGGCGAGTATTTGTGGTCGTTGTGATTGAATTCCTATTGGGTCCTCGGGCTGTTCTTTCCGGTAGTTCTGTGTCAATGCAGTGCGGAAGCACGAGGTGACCGCGATCGCCATTATGGCGGAGCAGGGTATGCTACTCGGACATTCACAGATGCGGAGTTTAAGGACCAATTCGAGTCCGCGGTTTGATTGAGATCCAGAGTGCTTTTTGCTCTTTACATGTTGGCAAAGTATGATTTCCGCAACCTCGGACACGTTTTCTCCAGGTTTTATGTTATTAGCCTATCCACCCGGAGCGGAGAATTGTTGCGACAGACTCGCACCTTCTCCCAAGTGCGCATACCTTGGCATGTTCTTTCACTGTGATAATGTCGCCAAAAAATTTGTGGCGGAGTGCACATCGGTGGCGCATCTTTTGTCGGTTTTTGCCCGATTTTCAGAGTGATATGTAGCCAGAGGCACAACGTGGCAGCGGTGCACCTCATTCGCGCATCATTGGCATGTTTTTGCCCCCTTTTCATGGTGATCATGTGGCCAGTTGCACAACGCGGCAGCGTTGGTGCCTCCATGATGGGGTACACCTCAACAGTACGGGCTATCACACAATAGCGGTGACCAGGGAGACAACTCTGTCAGGCAAGACGAAAAGCAGGGAACAGAGGTAGCCTCCCTTGCCATGACATCTAATATTTAACCATGGTGACCACCCCAGAATTCCCAGTGCAAACTTTTTCGTGGGGTGGGTATATGAGTGCGCCTATCTTATCCATTAGATTCATTTGTTATAATTCCAAGTTACCCAGAGGCTTCAACCAAGTTGACACCGGCTCAGAATGTCACGGTGCAAACATGTATGTGGTGTGGGTGAATGAGTGTGAATATCATATTCATTCGACTCATTTGCTTGATTCCAGGTTAACCAGAGGCTTCAACCACGTTGACGCCGGCAGTGCTAGACGGTGCTGGTCGCAGCGATAAGCCACTGGGAGTGCCAGGTTGGTTTTGCTTGCAGGAATGGGATCCCAGTGGGCCCAGAGCCCTGGTGGTCAGTTTTGCTTGCAGGTTGGGCGCTATTCCTCGTGAACTCCAATTGTTGGGCGTTATGCCTTGGGGGAATCCTGTGGGATCCCAGTGGGCCCAGAGCCCTGGTTCTGTTGCAGGTATGGGCGCAAGCCCTGGTGGTGGTTTTCCTCGTGAAATCCAATGCTTGGGCGTAATGCCTTGGGGGAACCCTGTGGGATCCCAGTGGGCCCAGAGCCCTGGTTCTGTTGCAGGTATGGGCGTAAGCCCTGGTGGTGGATTTCCTCGTGAAATCCAATGCTTGGGCGTAATGCCTTGGGGGAACCCTGTGGGATCCCAGTGGGCCCAGAGCCCTGGTTCTGTTGCAGGTATGGGCGTAAGCCCTGGTGGTGGTTTTCCTCGTGAAATCCAATGCTTGGGCGTAATGCCTTGGGGGAACCCTGTGGGATCCCAGTGGGCCCAGAGCCCTGGTTCTGTTGCAGGTATGGGCGTAAGCCCTGGTGGTGGACTTCCTGTGAACTTCAATGTTTGGGCGTCATGCCTTGGGGGAATCCTGTGGGATCCCAGTGGGCCCAGAGCCCTGGTGGTCGGTTTTTGTTTGCAGATATGCCGCAAGCCCTGGTGGTGTATTTCCTCGTGAACTCTAATCGTTGGGCGTTTTGCCTGTTGGAATCCTTCAGGACCCCAACGGGCGGAGCCCTGTGATGGAAGTCTCGTGCACTCCAATTGTTGGGAATAGTGGAGAGTTCCAGGTTGGTGGCACAAAGAATTTGTTCCATGTTGCAGGATGCCTCCTCAACGTCGTGGCACCCGCAGGCGCAAGATTCCCAGCAGGTTGCAGGACGGGATGGAGTCACTCCCTTCCACCGCTATGCTTGACGCACAGGCCATCTCCGACCACTCCAGCGCGGCACCCCACCTGTCTTCCGGCCGGACCACCTTGGAAGAGGCTATCCTGCAACAGCTGAAAGAGAACAGCGCAGCATTGCAGGGCCTCTCCGCACGCTTGGCGACACTGGAGCAACGAATGGATGCTGCTGCTGCCACACCACAGCCCAGCGTGGCCCCCACTGCCAGCACCAGCGTGGCCCCCACTGCCAGCAGCACCTTCGTCTCCTCCACTGCCAGCAGCACCATCGTCGCCCCCACTGCCAGCAGCACCATCGTCGCCCACACTGCCAACGCCACCTTCGGAGAGGCCACCTCCTCCGATCTCATGGCCCAGGAGATCCACAAGCTAACCGGTGAGAGGATAGGGTGGGAGGTGGATGTCTTTGTAGACGAGAAAGTCAAAAACAAGATCAGACAAGGGGAGTTTGTAGAATTTTCCAACATCCTGAACAAAACAAAGAACCAGCAAAGGCTAGTCGTGACCGACGTCGAGGGGTCGCCACTACTCCAGCTGGAGGAAGGGAAAGGCAGAGCCCTCACCTTCACCCAATGGGCAAAGGCCTGGAACATTTTCCGGGCCATTGTTGAAAAAGACAAGCAAGAACTTTCAATGGGACTGGCCCAACATTACAATACAGTGGCCGAATTCCAGGAGAAAGGGCAGGACTGGTCTTTCTATGACGAAAGGTACCGTCAGCTCATAGCTAAGGGGAAGGTTACTTGGGGAGAAAAATCCTTTGAGCTAGCCTTTGACACACAAGGGAGGGCAGGCACGATCAGAGGGCAGAGCGATGCTCTGACCAAGAAGGGCCCCAGATATTCCCCATACCAACCCAAGGATAAGGCAGGCGTATGTTTCTCTTTCAATTCTTCTGGGTTCTGCAAGTGGGGCATTGAGAAATGCAAATTCGAGCACAGATGCTCGGAATGCAAGGGCAAGCACCCAAAGGCATACTGCGTGAGAAAACAACTGCAGGCCTATAAGGCGGGACAGGAGGAAGGTTTTAGGAAGGGCCCCCAGTCAAAACCTGTAGCCTCCCAACCTGCAAAGAGGGCCTGACTTGTAGCGCAGACGACCAGTGACAGGGACGGAACTACGGGAGAGGACATGACACAACTGGAGCACGTAACACCAATCTTGCAAAAAAGGTTAGAATCTTGGTTAGCAGGGTACAATGAAAAAATAGTGAGGTACCTTCAGGTGGGCTTTACCGAAGGCTTTTCAGTGGGTTTTGACGGCGAACCAAATTCAGCGTGGGTAGACAACCTAAAATCTGCTAAGGAACATCCAGAAGTGGTGAAGCAGTATATTGAGAACGAACGGCAGGTCGGTAGAATTGTAGGCCCATTCCCACAACCCCCGTTTGCCACCTTTCAGTTATCTCCCCTGGGAGTAGTACCAAAAAAAGAGACTGGAGATTTCCGCATTATACATCACTTATCCTTCCCGGAGGGGAACTCGATCAATGATGCTATTCCAGTCGGGTACACAGAGGTGGTCTACGCTACTATAGCGGATGCTGCTCAGTTGGTGAGGAACGCGGGAGTTGGGTCGTACATGGCGAAAACAGATATCAAGAAAGCCTTCCGGATCATTCCACTTCAGCCGCAAGAGTATAAGTTGTTCTGTTTCCAGTGGGAAGGACTATTTTTCTATGACAAGTGTCTGCAGATGGGGTGTGCTTCCTCTTGCCAAATTTTTGAGACCTTCAGTGCAGCCCTGCAATGGGCAGCAAAAGATAAGTGTGGAATCAGGAATATGGTGCATATCCTAGATGATTTTTTTTATTGTCAACCGTTCTCGGACAGGTTGTGAGCTAGATCTTAGCAAGTTCCTAGAGATGTGCAATGATATCAACGTCCCCATGGCGCCCGAGAAAACAGTACAACCTACCAAAGTCATAACATTCCTCGGTTACGAGATTGATTCAGTCCAGTCCGAGATCAGGTTACCCATAGACAAACTAGCAAAGTGCCGCCGGGAAATCTCTAACCTGTTGGGGAGGTCAAAGGCCACCCTCAAGGAACTCCAATCTCTGATCGGGGTCCTAAATTTTGCTTGTGCAGTCATTGTGCCGGGTAGGGCGTTCATTCGCAGACTGATTGACTTGACTATAGGCTTGAAACAATCCCATCATCATGTTCGCTTGACCCTGGAAACAAAGAAGGATCTCCAAGTTTTTTCAGACTTCCTGGACCAATTCAATGGCAAATCATTGTTCAGGGATGAGTTGTTCCTCTCCCCGTTAGCTGAACATATACACACTGACGCAGCGCAGGGTTTGGGATATGCAGCCGTATACCATTCTCATTGGTTGGTCGGAAAGTGGTCAGAGTGGTGGGGAATACAAAATATCACTCTCTTGGAGCTTTTGCCGATCGTCCTGGCCATCGAAGTCTGGGGGGACCTCTTAAGGAACAAAATAGTTATCATTCACACAGACAATGCAGCCCTGGTGTGGGTCCTCAACAAACTGACATCTAAAGAGAAGATGGTTATGGCACTGGTGCGCCGTTTTGTCAGAGCAACGTTGAAGCAAATATCCATGCCGACAGATTCAACTCTCACAGCTTCCGCATAGGGGCAGCTTCACACTGCGCCATGCGGGGCGCTTCCGAGGCGCAGATTCGAGTTTGGGGGAGGTGGAAATCCGATGCATTCAAACGATACCTCCGCACTCCATCTTTCACCTATTAGTCTGGGAAGGTGTTGTACATAACTTAGACTATCGTGTCAAGGAATATGTGTTTGGTTTTTGTTTTTGTTTTCGTTGGTTTTTTTTGGTCTTTTGTTGTTGGTAATTTTTTTTTGTTGTTGTCTTTTTCCCCTTTTTCTTTGGTGTTAATTATTTAATTTTTCTCTCTAGATTGTGTGGGGCTGCTATATGTCGTCAGTAACTCCATATAGTTGTGGCGGTCAGCCCACACAAAACAAACAGGCATCATAAGATTAGTTATATGTAATGGTAGGATGGAAATTAAATTTGTACATTGGGGAGATGTCAAACCACTAGGACAAGTAACGCGGAGAGCAGAACAAGGGACATAACCAGGGTCACAAAATTTTTATGTATTTCTAGGTATGTAAAATCGGTTGTGGAAGATGAAATTCTGCAATGTGACGTGTACCTTTTTACAACTTCAGTCGTTTTATACATGAAATAATATTTTTATGTTCTGATGCATGTTGCCATGAACATATACTTGCCACATGCATATGATTTGTGGAAAGTCGTTTTATATATGCAATAATAATTTTATGTTCTGATGCATGCTGCCATGAACATATACTTGCCACATGCATATGATTTGTGGAACTGGCTCTTTATTAAGAAAGACGATTGGATGCTGGTGTCAATAAGGCTAATATGTCTTCTTAATAAAGATGCCCATTTTCTCTCTCTATCAGGTGTGCTGTGGTTTTGTGCAAAAAAGGATTTGTGTGTAAGAATGCAACACAAACAAAATTTTTGCACAGGGCCACAGCGTAAGGTTGTTCGATGCCAGTAGCAGACGATCTCTTGGGCAGTCTGCTTCTTACTTCCGGTAGTGCGCTGACCGCGGGTTTTAGTTCTAGAGGGGGGTCGGGCCAATTCCCATACTCTGGCCAGAACCCACGCACAGGAATTGGGTCATTCCTGAAACTTCTCCCGGAGAAGACGGGCACCAGCTCAGAGCCTTTCCCACCATCCACCCCCAGCTGCCACCAATCTTGTTATGATTAGGGCGGTCAGCCCACACAAAACAAACAGGCATCATAAGATTAGTTATATGTAATGGTAGGATGGAAATTAAATTTGTACATTGGGGAGATGTCAAACCACTAGGACAAGTAACGCGGAGAGCAGAACAAGGGACATAACCAGGGTCACAAAATTTTTATGTATTTCTAGGTATGTAAAATCGGTTGTGGAAGATGAAATTCTGCAATGTGACGTGTACCTTTTTACAACTTCAGTCGTTTTATACATGAAATAATATTTTTATGTTCTGATGCATGTTGCCATGAACATATACTTGCCACATGCATATGATTTGTGGAAAGTCGTTTTATATATGCAATAATAATTTTATGTTCTGATGCATGCTGCCATGAACATATACTTGCCACATGCATATGATTTGTGGAACTGGCTCTTTATTAAGAAAGACGATTGGATGCTGGTGTCAATAAGGCTAATATGTCTTCTTAATAAAGATGCCCATTTTCTCTCTCTATCAGGTGTGCTGTGGTTTTGTGCAAAAAAGGATTTGTGTGTAAGAATGCA